>BHDV01030897.1:209332-223540 GCA_005406045.1 Adoxophyes honmai
TCAAAATCTATAAATTAACCAATTTTCAAAACTCCCGGAAATCTTTCCAGGTAACCCCTTTAATTCGTTTCTATTGACTGGATCAAAGTACAGTCAGGGAATCTGAATGTTTTGCAGGTTGGTCGCCTTCATAATTTGTTCGCACTGTAGAACAAACTTCACCATGAAGTTCAATATTGAGTATTTATGTCATGCAGCTGGCTGGAAATAGTAATAAGGCCAATTTTAGAAGTATCTCAACTTGCTAAACATCCAATTTCCCTGACTGCACATAGTGTACATCAGTCATTACAAAGGTAACATTAGGCTATTTTGAATATTACACGCGGTCGCGTGCCACAAAACCTAATTAGCACAAATTTCAAGGGTGAGCCTGTTAAAGATTTTATCATACGCATATTTTACGAAACAACAGGCAAGTAATGAGATAACGTAATAATATTATTCGACAGAGTCTAATAATTGTAAGCCTAGCTGACTGCAACAAATGAGTAGCGTTGCGGTTCGCTGCTCGGCATGAGCCTTGGCAAAAAATATTTGATCTCAGCCTTTTGGTATATAAGCGCCGGCTGACTTTAGGCTGATATCATTCAAATCATCACATTTGAAGCAACAACAAGATGTTCGCTAAGGTGAGAAAACAAATATTTTTACTTTTTAAAAATGTGCGGTATCAGGTACAATTATCACTACCCCTAAATTGGTAACTTACATTTTGGCAGAAGGAGAGTACCATAAAATTTTGACTCTTCCAAATAAAATCTACTGAGAGGAGGCCTGTGCCCTGCAGTACGACGTGTACAGGCTGATGATGATGAAATAAAATCTTGCTTACTTATCACCCCGCTCCTCAATTGTTTTAAAAGTTACATTTTCTACAAAACAATGCCATCAAATTCCCAACAATCTAATTACAACTGCTATCTTCACAGATCGCCGTTATCGCCGCCTGCCTCTTTGGCTTCGCCCGCGCCGGAGGGCTCGCTCTCGCTGGCAACGGAGCCGGACTTGGCTACGGCGCCGGACTCGGCTATGGAGCCGGACTCGGCTACGGAGCCGGACTCGGCTACGGCGGCTACGGTGGCTACGGCGCCGGTCTTGGCCATAGCGCTGGCCTCGGTGGTCTAGGCTACGGCGGTTACGGAGCCGGCTACGGTGGTTACGGAGCTGGCCTCGGCGGTCACGGCCAGGCTACGTCCTACGTCCACAGAGTAGACCACCACGCCCCGTCTCACGGTTACGGCGCCGGCTACGGAGGCTACGGTAACGGTGCCTACGCCGGTTACGGCGGTGCCTACGGTGGCGCTTATGGCAATGGCGCGTACGGCGGTTATGGCGGATGGTGAAGTGGATAACGATGTCTCAGTGAAATGAACCTATAGAAACGTGAGTTTATTATGTATTGAATTTTAATAAATGTATTTTTTTCTACTTTTGTGTTTTGCTTTACTTCATAATATAATCGTCAATATAAGTTTATTCATATGGTGATCCTAACTGCTAATTTATTACAATGCAAAATAAAAAATGAATAATAAAACAATTAAACTTTGTAATTACGTACTTAGACGAAGTATGCAAGTTCATTAAATTATCATAATTTTTTAAAGCAAAAAAACTTCAGTGTAAAATCACGTTGCGACTAATAGGAGCGAAGAAACACTGGAAAATGTGAAAAAAAAAAAACGGGGGAAATTGCCGAAAGTCACTATTCCACGCGAACGGAGTCACGGGCACAGCTAGTTAAGTATAATTCTTACCAGTATTTAGCATTTTATTATAGTACAGATTAAATTAGACAATTCAAGTCTCAGAAATCCGTATTATCTACCACTTACGGCGGTTACGATTCATTTTTTCGAGTATTTAATGCGCCCTTGTAAATATTCCCCTATATTGTCGACTCTCTCTTGCTTGCGTTTTAACCAATAGTGCCGTTCGATTGCTTTTAATACTTACTATTGTGGGCGTATTCACTACAAAAAGTGAGATTAAAGTTAAAAAAAAATTATACTAGGTATGTGGGCGTTTTCACGTAAAAACGTGAGATAAAAGTTAGGTAAAAATCACCATCATTATCATCTAAGCCATAAATCGTCCACTGCTCAACATAGGCCTCCCCTATAGGCTTCCATATGTACCGGTGGGAAGCGACCTGTATCCAGTGTTTTCCAGTGACCATTATAATGTCGTCTGTCAATGTTGTAGATGGACGTCCTACGTTGCGCTTCCTAGTCTCCACACAAACACTTTTCGACCCCATCGGCCATCTGCTCTGCGTGCTTTGGCCTGCTTGTGGCGTACTATGTGGGCTACATCAGTTTAGTTCGTCTCCTCATTACCCCGAGCATAGCCCTCTTCATTGCTTGCTGAGGGACTTTGAGCTTTGATATAAGGCCGACAGTGAAAGACCACGTTTTGGTGCCGTAATTGAGCTCTGGTAACATCGGTATTCCTCGAGTCACTCTTCACACAGTCTTGAGGCCCTGAAGTATGCCGGACGAAAATATATTGCGTAGTTTCCCGAACGCTGCCGAACAAGGTTGGATTCGGCGGTAAACCTAGTTCTCGAAGCTGAACCTACGTAAAAACGTTAAGTATTATTTATCAGCGATACAATCCGATCTCTTTCTATAGAATGTTATAATACCTACACAAATACCTTCGCAAACTGGCGAATACAATGGTTATAGTACAAGTAATATTTACGTCAATAAAGTTGATCCTTTCCGTACTTAGGAAAATAGACCTTTTTCCTCCCGAGATTTCGCTCAAACGTTAGGTCGTGAGGCTTACCCAGTGCTCGACGTTCGGGACCCAATTAATAAACCTTTGTTCCTAAGATTTGCCGTATTTTTTTAGGGTTCCGTACCCAGAGGGTGAAAACGGGACCCTCTTACTGAGACTTCGCTGTCCACCTGTCTTTCTGTCTCTCAGTCTGTCTGTCCGTCTGTCACCTGGCTGTATCTCAGGAACCGTAAGAGCTAGGCAATTGGAATTTTCACAGATGATTTACTTATTTCTGTTGCCACTTTATCAACAAATACTAAAATCAGAAAAATAATAATAATTAAGGGGGGCTCCCATAGCAAAAACGTGATATTTTGGCCGTTTTTAGTGCTCACCATTCTGCGAGCTATATCTCAACAACCGTGATAGCTAGGCAATTGAAATTTTTACAGATTATGTGTTTGTTTTCTCACTACAATAACAAATACTAAAAACAAAATAATAATAATTAAGGGGGCTCCCATGGTAAAAAAGTGTTTTTTCTGTTTTTAGTACGGAGCCCTTAGTGCGCGAAACCGACTCGCACTTGGCCGGTTTTTTTTCTTTTCTCGCTTAGGTAGGCCGGAGCGAGGCAAAGATAATGAAACGCTAACTTCTGAACGGCACACGCCTAATTTGCATCAATAATTGCCAAGCAAATTGGAATTTAAACTTTGAATAAAGTTTATTGTCGACTTGGTCCAATTGAGTCGTCGGTTATATACGTAGCTGGCTCATTATGAAACTTATTAGTATTTTAATAGAAAAAATACAAGTGGTATACGCCAATCATTAAAAACAACGCCTTCATCGACGCAGCTACTAGTGCTGTCTCTTACGTCGTAAAATTCATCGACGTCGAGCTGTTAATTTTTCCATAGAATAGGTATAACAGCTAGTTTCGACACCTCGACGTCGAGCTTGTTGACGAGTTTAATTTGTTCTGTTCTAACTTTCAATATTCTTGATTTTCAGCAAAAAAAAATAATGGTTCTGTTTTGGCCGAGCTTTGATAATGATAATTATTTGGCAATCACGAATCTATGATTGTTTTCTTTCCTAAAATGTTTTCATAACACGACTTTATGATAAAGCCCTCAGAAATAGGGACTTACGAACCAACGGAAGGTCCTTAGGTTAGGACGTTAAGTCAAAGTTAGGTAAGATACTAAAACCTCTTTATATTGTATACGCAGCTCTGTAAAGAAGTAGATATGTAACAGTACTCTTAGATGAAGCTAAATGAGACGGACAGAAGCAGTAATGAACGAGCGATTGGACGACCGAAACACCGCTGACAAAATGAAAGAGCTGAATTATTCATAATGCCAAGTTAATTCGTTGGAAATCGACAACTGTCGCTTTAATCGCCGTCGGAACTTAAGTAACAATTACTTATTCTGATTAATTTATTATTTATGACGGTTTATTGACTGCCGTCGCCGAGGCGCCGTAATTGAGCGATTTTAAAATAAACCCGCGCTGATTTGTGCGTCCGGGGCTGTAAGTAGCTTATGAAATGCAGAAATAATCTGTAGAAGGCATTTATCATTATCTTCCTTCGTCTGATTAATTAATTCACTGCGCTAGGTTTAATCATGATAATATTTTTGATTAATCCAAAAGGAGACCAATTATTTAAAACCGCAATTAACTATAGCTACTTCTATCTTGTTTTACTGCTTAATTCTTAGTTAACATATTCGCAGACGAAATCTTAATGAATTGCGATATTGTATACCTACCAATCTATGGATAAATATTCGCGTACTAAATAAAACGAACCAAGATAACCACTTCCAAGCTTTTAACAAAGCAACAAGCCAACGACACGGCTCTGCAAGAATTTACTAACAAGTTAGGGTGTTTTATCTTTCAATTTACATTTCACGTGATCAGTACATCTATTACAAGCGAGATACCTCATCTGGGGTATCGCCGCAGCTGCAAACTTAGAGGAGAAAGTTACGCTTCATTTACTATTGTAAGTGGTTACTAAATATAGTACAATTGTGTTAACTACTCTGTAACTAGCGAGTTTCCTGCCAACGCGAGCGTGTGAAGCGTTAGCACATGCTGCCAGTTATTAAGGGGCTTACAGGAGCTAACTTTTTTGCGTGTTTGTAAGAAAACTAGCGATACATATTTGAGTATACATGCTACATAATTAATGTCTATATTCTACTTTTTATTTTTTAGTAGTATACATAGGTACAGTCAATATTAGAATTGTATTACAATCAAAGACTTTTGTAAATAATTACATTTCAATTGCTGCTCCTCTCTATTTTTATTGGCAGATATTCCTTTTGTGATAAGTCGCATAGAAACCTACTAACTACTAACTATTTACTAAGTAGCTACTTAAATAAGTGCGTAAAATTTGCCTGCAAAAACCTTCAAGGCTAAAGGCAACAACCTTTACAGAGGGGCAAACGCTAACGCCGAGTTCCCCCCAAGTATTGTAAGGTACCTAAATGTCCAAATGCTTAACAGAAAATATTATTTAATTTGTGTCACAATGTTGTTTGTTTAAACATCTACGCAAAACCATTGCAGGCACATTTCAAGATGAAACCCTATTAATGAGGTAAGCAAAGCACACAAAATGCTATGCAGTCAAAACTATTTCACTTCTCGTAGCCAATGCTAGCATATCATTTTAGGTTTTTTGTAAAAAGGTACGATAGTGACATAAACTTTCAAAGCGACACACAGGTATTTGAAAGTGAGGTTGTCAAAGTAATGTATCTTCTGTCTTAACCAACTCAACGTAGGGCATCGAATACTACTACAGCGTCGAACGATGACCCGTTTACCTTATCTACTTTCAAGAATCTGAAACAAAACACCAAATCGCGATAAATAATCCCTCAGCTGAGGATCGAAAACTGAGTCTTATAGTTTCATTACGCATTCAGACATCGGACCGAAATTTTCTTACTTCCATTAATTAAACAAGAAAACAGATCGTCTAGATAAAGGGCTATAAATCTAAATGATGAATAGGTGAGCTCTCTTCGGATCAGAATTGTAAATTGGTTATTTGTGCGTATTGCGGCCGCCGATGGATTGCGGCCGGAGAAAATGTTTCGCAGTCGCATTTAGTGGTGTCGTTTGTTGTGGATGCGTGATTGATGGAGTTAACGCATGGCTCCAGTTTGGGTGGGAGGACACGTGACAAGTGGCGTTTTTCTTTGAAGAACTTGAAAAGATGGGCCATTTCATAAAATCTGGTATCAAATTATAGTGACCGGCAATAAAATTGGCCAGTTTTCTTTTGTGGGGTAATTAAAGTGCGCGCATCGATTTTTCCAGATAAAATTGTTTGAAATTACCTTTTTTCTCAATTAAAAACTCCCAACTCAGGATCAGAAACACAATCGACAGTAAATAAATTGTCTCGAAAAAAATGTCCCTTTCGTTACTTTTTTTCATACAGTTATTTAAATCGGTCACAGAATGAATCAAAAAATACGTTGATACGAAAATTTGAGGACATTTTTTTCAGTTTGTATCGAAATCGCCCATGATTCTATGTAAGCCGACGTGCTAAACCAGCTGAAAACTATTTTTCTGTAGAGCGTGCAGGCTTACCTACCCAGAAGGAAATGCGTGAACGTAAGGAATCTTGAACATTATAGTGAAATTTAATCGGAGAAATTGAAACTTATCCAAACAATCAATATAACTCTACCTGTAACAAATGCCAGAAAATTCCAAGGGAATCAACATCTTTGCCCGAGGCCAGTGGGTCAAGCCAAACAAAGAACCACAGCAGATTTCTACTCGGAGCAACTATAGGTTGAATTGTTTATCCTCGCCTACATCTACCTAGACCACTCACATGGTTTTTAGTTTAAATTAAATCGAAGTAGACATGCTTAGATAGGTAGGTACTTAATAATGCCCAAACTATTCCAGATTTTGTTTGTGTTTAGGGTTCCGTACCAAAGGGTGAAAAAGGGACCCTATTAGGTACCGAGATTTCGCTGTCCGTCCGGCCGGTTTTTATTTTAATGCCTTTCATTTTATTTTATTTTTTACATGTACATCAAATCTAGCATCCGAGCAAATGAACCACTTAGTTCTCCAGCGGCAAAATGAACATCACAGGATGGCGTTTAAACGCGACAGCTAATTATGTAGATTAACTTTGGTTAAAAAAGTTAACTCAATTGGAAAAGTCCGAGTAACCTCAAACACTCAGCAGAGCCCAGTTACAAAACTCATACAGAGTTCATAAAGTCATAATTTTAAATGTCTATTACGAAAGTTAGGCTAATGCAATCTCTCTTAGCTTGATGAATTATTATCGTGCCTACAAAAGTAATTAGGAATATCCTAATAAAAGGGCTGGGCAGTTGGTAATTAGGTATGCTAATTTAGAAAAGTTCTACCTTACGATCTTTGTAGACGCGAATGGAAAAGAAAAGTTTTGTTTCGACGATTAAACTCCATTGTTTCGCCGGCGCGGAGCAATTCGCGAACCCCAGGTAACGTAAAAACTACAATGAGACTGAACCTAATTGAGAAAAACTTGTTACACAATGATTGCAAGGAAGTTGGACGTCAGTGAAAAGATCTCTGCTTAAGCGGGTATCACATTGAGCGGTGCTAGTTCAGAGAGAAGCAGAAGAGAGCGCATAGTTAAGACGAGGCGGGAACCGCGCTATTTGAGAAGATTAACCGCGCAGTTATGTCTTAATGATTACTTAATAACTTGTTGATAAAGTCGGGGTCACCAATTTCGGGAAGACTCTAATAGAGAGATTTCTCTCCAGGCAGATGTTGTGCCTGGGGACCGAAGTCCACAGAGAGGAAGTTGGAAGTTTTATTTATGCAACCGTTCGTCGAAACTTCTTTAGTGCGAGTAGGTACCTAGGATCGTTTAGTTCAGCTATTCGACGAAAGTGGTGCTGGGGCGCTATCAACTTATATAGATACGTAAATAAGACCTCCTCGATTTTAGAATCGCATGGAAATCGCGTGGTTCCTGCCGTGTCTGAACTAGCGCTGATTCCGCATCTCGTTGCGGCGTGCGGCGCGACCGTTCTGCGATTTCACCCTGTGATTAGTGACTGGTCGCATGGTGATTCACCGCGCGGTGATGATCGTTCTGCACCCCGATCGGAACGTGGCGTTTGTAGGTAGGTACAACATCCGCCTTGGGGCAAAGCTCAGTTTTTGTTTAGCTCCGTTCGCTGTTTCAGCCTGCATTTCCACCAGAGATGTGCGAGGTAGATAAGCGGCGCGAGGCTGGGATAACGGTGTGAATATCTCCACCAAAGATGTGCGAGGTAGCTAAGCGGCGCGAGGCTGGGTAACGGTGTGAATATCTCCACCAAAAATGTGCGAGGTAGCTAAGCGGCGCGAGGCAGGGTAACGGTGTGAATATCTCCACCAAAGATGTGCGAGGTAGCTGAGGGGAGCAAGGATGCGGAACGAGGATGTGCATTTTTCCTCGCTTAGCTTAGCTCTGGAGCGAGGTTTTGTCTTGGCTGACGGACGTGACGTGAGCGTAGTCGCTAGACAGTCTCAGGGGTAGATCTATCTACCGAATGTGTATCATGGATCAGCGGAGAAAAATAATGTAATATTTAAGAAAGGTCCCATAAACATGGATACTTTTTCATCCCTATTAAATTACGCTAATTACGCGCACCGATCGATAGCGGAAACCGTGAGCCAACTTGTACCTACCCCAAATGTCGTCATTACGATCAAACACGAATCACTCTCGTCTGCGTTGGTACATAGGTAGGTAAGATGCGATATGGAATTAGAGATCAAAGTTGTAAACAAACGTGTTGCCATTGCAATAAAAGCAAACGCAATTAGGAAAACTTAAAATTCAATAATTACGCTAGATAAAAATGAGTACAACTAATTTATAAGCAGAATAAAACCATGTGAACATATGTAAACATTTAAATGAACAAAGGAAATAGCACATCTTTTTTAAATTGCAAATTTGCTTATTTTATAATTATGCCACTGGCAATGGTTAGAAATTGTAAACATTTGGTCCGATTTTTATTCGTATTCATATTTATATAATTAATTGTCCAGTAAGACTGATGAATCGATGAAATATTGTTCAATTTGCAATGGACGACACTTAAAAGATCGTGGGTAGACCGCTTTTTTACCTTCGCGCTTAGTGTCCATTTTATACATCATATAATTCGTTTTTTGACATCTGTCGTGATCGAATGTGTTCCCTCCCGCTTATGCGTTCTGTTGTTGAGTTTTAGTTTGGTGTTAAGTTTTGTTTTATTTCGTTATTTGTTTTTGTTTCATTGTTAAATTTGTGTTTGTCGTTCGTCTGGATCCATACGAACACAAGTATAACGTCGTATTTTCAAAAGATATCACATAATATGCAACGAATATTGCTATGCATCAATAAACTAAAAGTAGTTAAAAAATTAATACAATAATATAAAAATTAGTAACAAAACAGGTTTACTACCTCTGGAATGTCACTTTGACATTGACAGTTGGTTGTTTACATTATTGATCTCTAATTCCATATCGCATCTTAGTGCCAATAAAACCAGTACAGATATGGTAAAAATCTTTTTGTATTCAACTTTTTAACACAAAACAATAAATAAATGCATAGACAAGTACAGGCACCAACATTCATTGCGCATATATTTGCAAAAATATTTGTTTCATTTCAATGGACAAAAATCTAACCCAAATGACTTGAAAAAATATTGTGAATGTAATAGCTATTACATTTTTATTTAAGAATTAAGATTATTCTTTGTCCAGAAATATAAAGTCGAAACCTTACGAAATACTATCATTAAATCAGCTTTCACCACAATGACATCACGTATCACGACCATTTCATTTTAAACTTGACATTTTTGCTAAAAATGGCCCCGAAATGTGAAAATGTCAAGAATTTCTCTACATAACGTTTCGTGTTTTATTGGGTGGAAAATTAATGCTTGCTTTGGCTACATGCAATTTTGTAAGAGCATAGCATGGTTATTTATAAATAAAAAAGGGAATGAAAAGTTGGCTAACCCCGAACGGGTTGGTTTGGCTGATGGCGATAAGAAATTCGCGTAACTTTAGTATCACGTCTCTTTCTAACGCCCCCAGATCACTAACGATGGCCGCTTGACAGTCTGTTTGTCGCCTTTGTGGATGTATGTTACCTGCGAATTGAACCTACCCTTCGGAATACAGGCTTGATGTTTATTTACGAATGGATACACATTTAGTCTGTCAATTTGACGATCGCGACCAACACAACAGTCAGACGTGGGAAAGACTCCAATAGAGAGATCTCTCTAGGCAGATGTCATGCCTGGGGACCGAAGTCCGTATTTATGCAACAGATTTACGAAACTCCGTCATCGCGATGTAGAATACTTTGACAGTTGATGACGTAGATAGCGTTTGTAGAAGTTCTCCTACTCGACAATAGATGGCGCTAGATGTCGCTACACATACATCACTAAAGGTAACAGACACAAAAAAGAGAGTGCAGAAGCTAGGAGCACAGGTTGGTCTTACACAATAACATATACAACCATAACATTTTTATACGTTCGTATAAGTGGAGGATTATTACTTGATAAGTAGTTGGCCAAATTCAAAATACGGCAAGAATCGTTTATTTTTCTGTTACTAATAAAACATAAAAATAACCGTAACATTCGACACTCGTACCCAACGAAATCGAATCAGTTTCTACATAAAATTATATAAAATTGATTACATTAATTATTATAACCGACGATTAAATTGTTCGGATATACCGGGAATATTACAAGAGTTGTGAAGAGGCCTTTGGGAAGAATTTAGGAAAAAAGAAAGCTAAAGAAAGAAGCTACCTCCATATTAACTCAATTCTATGTACCTAGTATCAGATACTCGGCAATGAAAGGGTTAAGGGTTAAAAACCAACTTAACAAACTTAACAATCCTTTAATTTTTACGAATCAGAAACGAAGCTTAATTGTTGTACGGTGCGTTTTATATTGGATGAAATTGTAAAATATATGCTTACAAAATATGCAGATTTAAACAAATGTGAACAAGTCTTATAGTATTTAGCTTTATACAAATGCTTATAATTATTATAAACAACATTTATTTGTGCAATTTCATAACATACCTACCTACCGCAGTAACTGCTATTGCTACTCAGCATAAAATTTATATGGCACGGGACATTTGAAATACTGTACCGAAGTTCTGTTTAAAATCGTTGTGTGAATGTACAGGAGTAATACTCAGCACCTATTAATTAACTTTAAGTACTAATTACAGCTTTATTGAATATTAAATACAATTTTTGCAGGAACGTAGAAGATAATGCTAAACAAATAATAATCTAGACTGTAGTTTTGCGCTGAACTACAGGTTGAAGTTTAAAACGTGACAAAACTTATTAAAATGTGATTCGCTATCGTAAATAACGTAACGTAAACGATTAACTGTTTTTTTTTATGGAAATTCATCAAATAAACTGATCAAATATAATAATAAACTAATATACTTACTGAATAATATTTTAATAAGTTGTATCAAGTTTTAAATTTTACCCTGTATAAAGTGTAGTGGTAGAAAATAAACAATCCGAAAAACACCGAAATGCAGTTTTAACGAAAAGTGAGAAAAAATATACATTTCACTAGTTTATTAATATTTACGTATTTTAGTGCGAGGTGGGGTATTTGAACGAATCAAAGTAGGGCATTTATTCGAGCGTTTCAACCGTCTCATTCATCTAGACACTTTTCTGTAAAAATGAAAGAGTTTTCTGATACCGTCGTTTACTCATCTATTAGAGGAACAGGAACTCTTAACAAATAGTCAAAAACGATATCAAAATCTGCAGCAGATTCTTAAAAAATCAAGCCAGATGAATGAGATGGTTGAAGCGCTCGAATATTCGCCCAGAAATCCTTGCATTAGCACTACTGGCAACTGGGGACTTGTAAATTTGTTGACTTAAGAGCGGGTATAAAGCAATACCTAAAAATTATGGTGGCTACAGAACGTAAAATGGTGGTTTTTGTCTATGTAGCGTTTCGTATTCACTGCCTGTCCCACTTGGAAATACAAGCGTGAAGTATGAATGTATAATGCCAAACCGCAAAGTGTTATTTTTTACTTAGCCAAGTCAAACACAAAACAGGTTTTTTTTATATTATAGTAGACTCGCAAGTAATTTTACTTGGTTCACACATGGAATTAAATAATTTCCTGGACAGAAAAAAACAATATTTTATTTGATTTTCTCATAATAGTCCATATCATTGAGTTAAACATACATTGTAAAACTATAGTATCTTATGCGTGACTCAGTGAATTTATCGAAATCAAATACTTTAGACGCGTAATACAATAGCTTTATTCCCGCTTTTAATATTTCGTCAATGTGTTTCTAACAATCAGTTAAAAACATAAATTATTTAAACATTGCGTGTAATTTTTGCTCCAAAGAAAAATAATAATTCCCCATGACCTTCCAAAACTAATCATTTCTAAATGGTTAACTGTAATTTTAATACTGATGTCTCAAACTAATAATAAAAAAAATACAGCCGAATTGAGATACTCCTTTTTTGAAGTCGGTTAAAAAAACAAACAGCAGATTGTGTTCAGAAACGTCAGTCACGACATTTACAAACATTAAATAGTCATTACTCATTTGAATTGACGTTATTTAGCTACACTTGCGTCAAACAATAAACTATTACGACACGAATGCGAATACTGCAATTAATTTCGACAACTTTGTTAATATTCGAAAACGTAACAATCAATGCAAGGCTTTCTTTTACCCGAATACACCAAATCATTAAAACATTGAACGTGTTAAATTTATTCCTAAAATATAATAATCTAATACTCAGTGGCCAAAAATTGGCCCAAACTATAGGTAACCCATTCTTCATACTTTAACCTCTAAGTCCCGACTTTGAACGAAAAATTTAAATCCTATAACCCACAAAAGAATTCCCAGTATTTTTGAATTTTCGCACACAATCTCCAAGATTATTCTCCACTGGACATTTCATTAGATAAAGTACATTCGGTTATTATGCTTAACTTGTACTTGAGAAAGCACGCTGGGATTTACTAGAGGACCATGTTTTCGCCTCTGAGTATATAAACGTAACAAGAACAAAATGCATCAACATTTCGTTTTCCTAAGTAGTTATCAGCACTATGACTCTTTGGCCCACTTTTCATGTAAGCCCTTAAGATGTTCATAAGCCCTCTTGGTGATATTGAGAGTGGGTGCGATTTTCAAAAGCCCCCTTTCACCTATTAAGCTAAGTCCAGCCAATCCAAGGTACGTGTGCATTGGATCCGTACAAGTGTCCGGCCACTTCGAGAATCCACCAACGACTGTATCCTGCGTTTCATAGACGTACCTTCTATTGCTGCCATAGTTAGTTAACTTCAATGTGCTCAGTATTTTCAAGGAGGCTCCAACCCAGAAACTGTAGCAAGTGTCTACTGGTTTGTTCGGCCTGCCTTGAAAGCCGTCGATTTGCCTGAAGACGAGCCATCGCTTTAGCCCTTCGACTTGCGTTTCGGTGAGCTTGTCTAGCTGGTTGGTTAGTTTGAGGGTAGCGAGGGCGCAGAATGTAGTGCCCCCGTGAGATTCTAGCTCCGGACATTGGGCGATGCCGTAGTCGTAACCCTGAAAGGATTGAATATGGTGATTATGTCACATTTGAAGCTCTGCTGTTAAAGGAAATATCATGTGAAACCCTAAATACAACTATGAAGCAATTCGATTTGGGTTAAGTTCACAATCCGCACTGGTTCCATCTGGGCAATAAAGCCGTTCTCTGTACAGTCAGGGAACTTGAATATTTAGCAGGTGGACCGCCTTCGTAATTTGTTCGCATTATAGGACAAACTTCACCATGAAGTTTAATATTGAGTATTTATGTCATGGAACTGGCTGGAAATCAGGCCAATTTTAGAAGTATCTCAACCGGGTAAACATCCAATTTCCCTGACTGTACGTTGTCTAAACGTTGTTCTTGAATAATTTTTGAGATTATTAAACTAATGTATAAAGTAGTGTATGTAACTGTAGGGTACATAATGAGGAATTATAACTCTCAATTTCATTTCATAGAATATATTCGTGTGTATGCCTTTCACATAAGTTCACAGTTAAGTAGTCACATAAATGTTCTAGGAGAGCGATGTCCCAGCGAACGTAAAACGAAGCAACGCGGTTCGACGAGGCGCGAATAAAACTGCCGCCTACAAATACATATAAGTGTTCTGCGAGACCAATCCCAGTGTGGAGTGCGGACGACGCGACACGACGCGAAGCGAACGCGATCAGGTTGTTTGATATCTGTTGTATATCTAGACCGGGAATCGGGATATCTTCGGGATATCTTCGGGATAGTAATAACCAGTGTTTCCAGTCTG
>BHDV01030898.1:10257-22227 GCA_005406045.1 Adoxophyes honmai
AATTCCTTTCTTAGTGCACCTCTACGGTACCTAAGCTACGTCCCTTCCAAATTTCAAGTGCCTACGTTTAGCCGTTTAGGCTGTCCGTTGATCTGTCAGTCAGTCAGTCAGTCAGTCAGTCAGTCAGTCAGTCAGTTTCTCCTTTTATATATTTAGATTCGACAGGTTAAGAACTTTTTTTTTTACTACCCAACTTTTTTCGGATGTTTAAATAGTTTAGCAAAGGAATCTTCGTAATATGTATCGATTGATCTGATGAACGTTAGTGTTTTAATTCCGATTGTTTCTGGTATTAGGTAAATTTAGGTACCAACAAAATATTCTTTATTGTTTCCTTCCTTTGCTAAACTTTTAGCAAAGGAAGGAAACCCAATATTACCCAATAATACCCAATTTTAGCATTGATAGTTGAACAACGAGATGCGGGAGGCAAACGTCAAACAACGAACCAATTGCGCGGTAAACGCGACCAATCATCATCATGGGAACCAATCGCAACTAATCAAAAGACTTCTGCGCACCAGTACTTATGTCTCATCAAATATGTACAAGTCGAAAAAAAGGGTGATAATTTTATTATTGTTTTCCAGCAACTGCCAGCAAGTGACCCACTTCGTGTACTTGGTAGATAAACCAATATCAAAGCAGTAATAAGCCTATATTACCTCCTCTTGTTGGCTGAGAGAAGACCTGCTGCCCCAGTCGTCATAAGCCTCCCTTTCACCTGTAAAAGAACAAGTGTCAAACTTGCTCAGACAGAGTTTCTTCTTAAAATGTTGTAAGTAATTTAATAAAACCTGAGCGGAAATTTTATACAGTGTAATGGCCATAAATTTTAAAAACTGAAAGCCTAGTGTTAACATGTGTTAAATATGAAAAAAAAACTTTACTAAAGGGAACATACATTTTATTTACAAAATACTTATTGCTATAACAGAAACTTCTTAATTAAAACTACTTTCAAATAAACTTAAGTATAAAACGAAATTAAAAAAGAAAATGAATAATACCCCCGAGTTTGCTACCTCGGGGAAAGGTGCCCGAAAGGCTGGCAGTGTTCCCTCTCTGAATGGCGATGCCAATTTGTTGCCCAAAGAATGTATCAACCCTCTGATCACCAGTATATTAAAAAAAAAAAACACCAAATACATAAATTAAATAATCATTTATTTTTATTTTTCCCAAGCATAAATTTTTATTTTGTGATACATTTTTTTATACTACTTATTATGTCATTAAAAACAAAAATAACTTACAGTAACTGGCATCACTGCTAGCCTCCATGCTACTTCGTTGCATTTGCATTATTTCATAAGTGAAATGGCATGTTCTGTAACAAGAAATTTACATTTAAGTCTAAAAAATCCAAAATTTATTCATAAAGCATCACATCCCACTTTTAAATCTTAAACCAATTTCTATATGCATTGGATGTTGATTTAGATCCTACGAACAATTATTAAAAGTAATTACAAAAATAATAACTATACATAATTTTCATTAAAGCAGCAGCCTGTAGATTAAGTAATTCAAAAGTTTTTGTTTTATAAAAATTACTTTAAATTGTATGCTCACTGGCAGGTAATAAAAATATAGCGTATTGAAAACAGACTCGTAAAAGAAAAATACAAAATTTTAAGGCCGAGTCTTAATAACGTTTAAAAACAAAAATTATACCTACTGTCAAAGCGCAACATTAATTTCTTTAAAAACAACAGCAAACCCCACTGGAGACTCTAAAATATCTCAGAACTGACGCATGGTGCTACTTTAAACAACTTCTAGACCTTTTTTTAGTCTATTTACTTACAGAAATGTATAAAAATAGCTCGTAACTTAGACATCCTACGCCCACTTTCACAAACACTAAAACAACACCAAGTAAGGCCGGGTATTCACTAGAACAGTTACTAAACAACAAAAGGGCACTGTATAAGACACTTTTAATTCACAATTTGCACTGTTTTAGTCATTTTTATCGTGAATTTGAAAGAGTTCATTGTACTCTGTGTTTACTAAGTTACGTCAAATCGATGAGCTGGGCCTGGGGCGTTTTTCCATTTTTAACCAAAACGTGACCGTTGTATGTATGCTTGCAAGCAAAGCAACAGTTCCAAGAAGTTAAAGACGGTTGGTTTGGAATAGTAATATTCTAGATAGGAATAATTTTTACGCATTGCCTTTTTCACGGCAAAAGCGATGTACGAACTCACCGCCAATACGAAAAATATTGCCATCTAACTTGCCGGAGGCTATAAGAACTTCCGTTGTTAGTCTCGGCCAGGAGTAAACTAAAATGTAATCTCTAGCGTTATAGTTTCCAGGAAAAAACGAATTTTACTTAATTCAAAATCTTAATTTCGAAATATTAGGAATATGACGAAACAAAAATCCAATAAAAATTCATAAGATATTTTGATCAGAATTATTACTCTCATAAAAACGCCTAAGACGCCTTTTCTTGAATGGCGGTAAATTTAACTTGTTCCTTCCTTGTTCCCATGTGAGTCTGTCCACTATGCTTTTTATGAATCTACAAATTTGGGTTTCGCATTACGAAATGCAAAATCAACACTATCACGCTTGAATCGAGTGTGTTAGCAAAGGTAGAGTGAAATAAAAAACTACTTTTTTCCAATTTTAATGAACGGTAAAATGCTTACCGGTATTCAATAAAAGTATCAACAACGTTTCACCATTTATTTATTATCTATTAAGTACAAAGTTATTCCTTTTTCTTCTTGCTCGGTGAGTCATCGCCGCCGCTGCTCCGCCGTTTCCGACCGCCATCTTGTTTCTCCTCTTTTGTCTCTGGCACGAGCTTTTTAACTCGTGCTGCGTCTGGAGAATACGCCCATAACAGCATTTCAAGGTGCTCGGCCGTTGGCTCGTCTTTATCGCTGAATAGTTTTGCATCTGCATGCTGTAATGTATAAAAAGATTTATCATTCGTCTAAAAGTTCATTTCTATGGTCTATTTTTACAAGCTTTTATTTTGTTAATCTCAAATACTAAAATGACATTTCCGGTGTTGCCTGTTTTTTGCAATTCTAAAATAGTGCTGTGTCTTCACAGTCGAAAGTTAACCATAACATGTATACAGGTGTACAACAGAGCATCTAGTCTAGTAGATCAGGTATCGGTCGATTTCGTTTGCGTCTCACCGCGAAGACTTATAATGGAAACTGTGTCGACCGTGGCAGTTGTGCAAACGTGCCGCTTGGAGGCGCTGTCTCAGTTTCCATACAATTCTTCGCGTTAATTTGCAAACGAAATTAACCGATACTTGATCTACTTCATAATCATTACACTAGACGCTGGCTGTGCTTAGTGTATTCGAAACGGTCATGAATACGATAGCGAATTGCGAGTTAATGCGAGAATTGTATGGAAACTGTGTCGATCGCGGCAGTTGAGCAAACGTGCAGCTTGGAGGCGCTGTCTCAGTGTAGGGACGACGAGAGTATTAAAATAATATCATTCTAATTAATCCGTTTGTTAGATTATGGAACAAACAAGACACATATTTTGTGGTTTATCAAATAATGAATCATCGACAAAAGTACAAATCAACAAACTTCCAGAGTGGGGGCTCGTGACGACACGTTTGAGTAAAAATTGTACTCAACTGTGACGTAACTCGAAACTTCAGAGCACGGTATCCTCGTCATTTCTTGCTTGTGAAATAAAAAAAAATTGGTACAATATTATTTGGTAATCCATCTGATGGACTAAATAGCTAGTCTTTTTTACTCGTCTAGGTGTTATGGACACCTGAGATGAACACCATGTAGACCGCGGCAGTTGTGCAAACGTGCCGCTTGGAGGCGCTGTCTCAGTTTTCATATAATTCTCCGCGTTAATTCACAAACGCAATCATTATCGTTGCATGCCCGTTTTGATTACGTTAATCATTCCGAAGGCCTAATTCTAAGTTACCTTCTCCTTCAAGTCCTTCAGCGCCGCATTCCGCACGATGTCCCAGGTCTTGCCGCCGTCCGACTCCTGCACTGTCCGCAGGCGTTTGTACTCTCCATTCACGGTACTGTACGCAGCTATGAAGGCTTTCTGGGAAGATTTATTAACAATTAGATTCTGCTAAAAAATATGTTTAAAGTACTAGTGTTTTAAGAAAACTCTTTTCTGACAATTAAAAGGTACAATGTACAAAGGTAAACTTATGATACAGGGATCTCTGTCAGCCAACCTTTGAGTAGTAGAGAGGAGCAGCAATTTAGGAAACGACAAATGGAAAAGGAAATTGTTGATATTTTTAATTATCGTTTCCCGTGTAGTGTCGAGTTTAGAACAACACGTCTCCATTTCTTCCGTGGATGTCGTACGAGGCGACTAAGGAAATATGTAGGTTAAGGCACATTTTAGGCTTAGGTTAGGTCAGGTTTCTTCTTCTTCTTGAAGTGCCACTTCACTACTGAAGGTAGGCAGCCTGCTCTGTGGTTAGGCTTAGGTATGCTTTAAGCGACAGGCCATTCCATTTGTTTTCAAACCTAAAATTATTCTACATAGAAGTGGCTGCGAAGCGTGAAATAGTCATTATCTTGGTTTTGTCTGTCACGTTTCGTATGCTCTTTTTACCACATTTAGGAACATGTGTGATTGTATGTGCGTATGTACATTTTAGACTACAGGCTACCAACCTGTCACCATTATACCGGCCAACCTCAAAACCTAAAAAAAAGTATTTCACTTTCTGTAGCCATATTTAGCACAATTTCAAATATAGAGAAAAACTGGCTACGAAACGTGAAATAGTCAATGTACCGTCTTCCTACCCTACCTGGGAATACAAGTGTGATGTATGTATGTATTCGTACTTGTTGGTCACTGATGGCTTCACCAGCTAGCTTCTCTGCGGTCTTCACAACCCCCAAGCTGAGGTACGCGTTGTTCTGCTTGCTGAGGTGGAGCGAGTCGAAGTCGTCGAGGAACTTCTCGAATATCGACATCGCTTCCTTTATGTTGGCTAGCTTCGTTTCATCTCGTGTGCCTGGAAGTAAAAATTACAAATGTATATTTAAACTATTAGTGGCGTGGCATCTGCCAGACAGGGGGATTAAAAAAAACCTTTTTTTTTGTATAAATGTTCTAGATGTTGGCCGCCTTCCATCTTCGTATATATGTATGTACCCATAAGTTTTGTTCGTTTTCCGGGGTCACAAGTAGCTTGTATAATTATCTAATTTATCTAGGACGTTAACTTTTTGCATCATTAGTTATATGAAAATTGATCCAGATGTTTTCCACTAAAGAAGTCATACTCACACTCACAAAACTTTACTATGTCTAGGGCGAGCAGGAAACCGTAGAGAGAGACATTAATATTTTTACTTCCGAAAATGTTTAGGAGTTAACTTCTATTCCTATTCTGTACTAATAAGGGTATTTGAAGCTGACAGTTGAGTCAGAAGCTACTTACAAGTAAGTACTCTCTTAGCCCGTCCGATGAGGCCCTTGACGGCCAACTTCTGGTAGTCGGGGTCGCGTCCCTCCAGCTCCTTCAGTGTGCCCTCGGCCGTCTCCCGGTCCTTGAACCCGAGGCCGGGCACCGTGTCGGCCGGGAGCGCCTTCTTCTCTTTCTCTTTGTCTTCCATTTCCACATCGGAGCTGGACTGGAAGATAAATCGTTTTTAGGTTAGGTTTTCTCTTAACTAGAACAGTACTTTATTTAAACGCTAAGTAATGAGCTTTATCTACATCGATATCATAATGTGCCTAATATACGTCGCGCAGTGTATTATAATTTATAATGTTTATATTATAAAATCGAACTCGAATCGCCTTTTATTACTAACAGTCTCATAAAGGACTATCGTTTATATTTCAAACTATGTATTGCTAATAATAATCTACACGTCTAATCTTACGTCATCCTCTTTCGCTTCCGCCTTCTTTTCTTCTTTCTTCTTCTCTACTTTCTTGTCTTCTTTCTTGTCAGTCTTCTTTTCTTTGTTAGCGTCTAATTCTGCTAGCCAGTTTTCGAACACCTCCATCGCTTCTTTTATATTCTTTATCTTTTCTTCTGCTTTTGTCACTGAAATTAAAAAAGACATACTTATGTATCGGGAATCATATAAAAGATAACAGATATGTAGTATCATCACATCAGATCATCACTAATATTTACAATTATCAGGATGGCCGTGTTGAAATTCGCGGTGATGTTCTACCTACCTACTTTACTTTTTTCTCTCAGAGCAGGTCCAGAAGTTCAGAATTGCGAGTAGTATCTGACCTTAATTTTGGAAAACATTTTGCAAGCTTATTTTTTCTCTTAGGGGCTTAGGGGGGATGAACGATGAGACTAGTCAGGATGGCCGTGTTGGTAGACGCGATTTAGGCAAGACCGTATAAATTGCATATTTACAGGCGGTTGGCGTCTAATTATTAGAGTAGAAATAAGAAGTTCGACGACAAATAGTCACGATGCTCTTACCAATGGAACGGAAAAGGTCTCAAATGTTAACAACCCATGTTACGATTATTATTATTTTAGAAAAAAAAGTTTGTTTCAAGATTACAAAGAGTTTGCAAACCATACGATATATTATTATTTTTTTAAATAGATTGACTACTCGCACACGTTACTTACACATACATCAGGTGACGTGACGTACTTTAGTTTTTCATCTCTACTATACATTTTTGATTAAGGATTTGGAGTAAACTTACTGGACAGAACCCGCTTAGCGCGCCCCAGCAGCCCTCGCACCGTCAGCCGCCGGTAGTTGGGCTCATGCTGCTCCAACAGCTTGAGGGTTTCCTCTGCCTTCGCCTTGTCTTTGAAGCCGAAGCCGGTGTCTTCCTTGTCGTCCTTACCCATGACCTGGAGACAGGACCACATACATACACACATACATACATATTCTCACGCCTGTATTCCCAAGAGGGGTTGGCAGAGCTCGTGAATTCAAAAATCCAGTGCCACGTTTAGCAATTTCAGGGTAAACGTGGTGTTGCAGTGACAGGTTGCTAGCCCATCGCCCACAATACGATACCCACGGGAAGAAAGGGGGCGATGCTATTCTAACCCGGCACCACACGGGACAGGACCATTGTCACAATTATAACATCGGACAGTAAGGCGCAGCGCAGACAACAGATTTTTTGAGCGATCGAGTCTGCGGTGCACAAAAAGTCTGCATGGATTGTATGCATTGTGAGCCGGACTTTTTGCGCGTCGCGTGCGTTACTGCATTTAATTCCTGGTCTATTTTTACAGACTAAAAAGTCCGTCGTGGATAGTATGTCGTCTGCGCGAGCCTAAACCTGCACGGATTTAGGTCACCCTACGTGTCGATTCTGTGTGGTGTCTAGAATAACTCTACATTTCTTCCGTGGATGTCGTAAGACTAAGGAAATAGGTTTAGAGACGCTTTAGGTCCCAGGCTAGCAACCTGTCACTAATATACCTCTTCCATCTGTTATGTCTAAAATTATGCTAAAAGTGGCTTTGAAACGTGAAATAGTCATCGTTTTGTCTATGTAGCGTTTCGTGTGCTCTTCCTACCCCTGGGAATACAGACGAGATTGTACGTCAAAGATAAATGAGTAAGATAGCGTTTACTTCAGATGTAAAAAAAATTAACATTTTAAAGGATTGTGTCCCTATCCCTCAAACCTAGTTAGAGCGGCATAGCAGTAACTATTTTTATTCTGCATGATTTACAAACACCTAATTCAAACAGTCCTCGACCAACTGTTTACGAATGACAAATGGTTATTTGCATTTTATCTTAACGCCCGCGAAATAGGTCTCGTGATGTAATCCTTCTCTATGTATACATACATATACATACATACGTATACATGCCTACATATCTAGATATAGTGGAACGAGTTTAGCGATGTGAGGGCATAATACTCCAACTATTTAAAACAGCATAGGCGTTACCATGATTATGACTATTTCAGCCACTTCTAGCATGATTTTAAGTTTGAAAACAGATGGAAAAGGTACTACTTATGATAGTGACAGGTTGCTAGCCTGTAGCCTTAAGCATACCTAAACCTATTTCCTTAGCGTTTACGACATTCACGGAAGAAAGGGGGAAGTGTTATGAAGTTTTATGTTGTTACAAATAAATTTCAAGACTGACTATTGAAGTTTGCATCCATTTAGATCGATTCTTTGGCGTTGAAGTCAACAACCAAGATATTTATTATGTATCATACATAATATTGGACTTGACTTTCATTTCTCACCTAAGTATGTTTTTGTTTGACGTTCCATGTATTTAAATTTCTTTTGAATACACCGATGTAAGATACGTAGAACACGAGTCATACGCTTGGTAACTATACGTCTAGAATAGTGTATGGTGTCGAGTTTACATAAGTAGAATAACATCTCTCAATTTATTCCACGGAGGTCGTGAGAGGCTAACGAAATAGGGTTTTGGTAATTTGGTATGCTTTAGGCGACGGGGTAGCAACCTGACACTATTACACATACCTCTTTCATCTAACACACTTTTAGACACATACGCACAGGCAGAGCAGAACGCTACCCAATTCTACAAAATTTTTTTAGGGTTCCGTACCCAAAGGGACCCTATTACTGAGACTTCGCTGTCTGTCCGTCTGTCGCCAGGCTGTATCTTAGGAACGGTAAGAGCTAGGCAATTGAAATTTTCAGAGATAATGTATTTCTGTTGCCGTCATAACAACAAATACTAAAATCAAAATAATAGTAATAATAATTAAGGTGGGCTCCCATACAAAAACGAGGTTTTTTTTCATTTTTTGGTACGGAACCCTTCGTGCACGAGTCCAACTCGCAATTGGCCGGTTTTTTTTAGGTTTTAAGTTAAAAGGTCATCTTACTTAAAACCTGAAAAATACACTGAAAATAGCAACGAAGCGTGAAATGTTCAAGGTTTTGACAAAGTAGCGTTTAGTGTGCTCTGTGTACCTCATTTAGGAACACAGGCGTGATGTATGACGTACCATCGCGAACCGGGATTGTTGAGCCACTTACCTATGTTTGTAACTTGGTCGTGTAATACTAATCCAATAGCTGACATCTAGTCCGTCACATCGGTCATTGGTTACACGTCTAAATTGCGAACAGTGGCAAGTGGCTCAACAATCCCGGTTCGTGACTGTATATATTTGTCTTCGGAGTCCCTGTTAAAGACTGCGGTGGTACCAGGATCGCATAGACAGCAGGAGCCCTCGTATTTAATAGAATATTTTCATTGTATCTTTATGGTGTAACTAAGCGGACGGCTTTTATCAACAGTTTCGAAACTATTACATTACCCGACTAAATTACAAATAGGGGAAGTACATTAGGACTCCATAGGCAATCGTACCTATATCGTTTGTTACTCGATTGTAGAGGTCAGTAGGCGATAGGTACATACTTACCTATCGCTTTTAGGTAAATATGGTAATACGTTAACTATGTTTAGCTATGATGTAAGCTCGTTCCTCGTAGATATAATGATTTATGATACATAGCCTCGCAATTTGACGCTTGTGGCCAATTTGAACAAGGTTAAATACCATCGAACCAATTGATTCCTGACCCACCATAGAACCTATTCACAGTGAACGTCATAGTAACATTACACTGCTTGACAAAGGAAATGTTTATGACGTTTATTGTGACAACGTTCTGCGGTGGGTCAGGAATCAGTTGGTTCGATAGTAAATACATACATCACGCGTGTATTCTCAAATGGGATAGGCAGAGCACTCGAAATGGTTCGTAGCCACCATGACTAGGTACTTCAGGTTCTTTGGCCACTTGTGGTATATTTTTTAGGTTTTTAGCTAGCTGTATTACAGACAGGTTGCTAGCCTGTCGTCTAAAATATACTTTAACCTGTCTTTTGTCGCCTTTTAAGACATCCACGGAAGAAATGAAGAGGTGCTATTCTAAACCCGACACTCGTTGTGGAAAATCGACCTTTGCTATAATAAAACTCCCAGTTTATCTTAAGCTATCTTAATATAGACCGTGTAGAATCTAGTGTGTTCTATACTAGAGACCTTTAGGTACTTAAAACATGGTAAACATTCTTGACATGTCTATTTATTTAAACGTACACTTTATAAATCAAAATCTTTACATTTTACAATTTAGGTATGAAAAAATCATTTACTTTCATAATTGAATTGTAAATTGTAACGATTTTCATTTTTAGACTGTGTATTTCAATAAAAAGACATGTCAAGATTGTTTACCATCTTTTAAGTACCTGTCGGTCTCTAGTATAGTATCGGGTATAGCCTCCTGCCTGACGACTGGCGTGCTATACAGAGTACATAAAGTAAGTCATTTGTAACTTTGTCTATTGACATTAAGAGTCAATTTTGAACTGCAAATAATTTGACGCTGGTCGTCAGGAGGATAGAATAATACCTCTCCGTTCCTTCCGTGGATATCGTAAGAGGCGACTAAGGATATAGGTACATAGGTTTAAATACGCATTAGGCGATAGATTAGCATCCTGTCACTATTGTGCCTATTTAATTTACCTATCTTTAAAACTAAAAATACGCTAGTGACTCCGAAAGGTGTAATAGTCGTGGTTTTGACTATGTAAGGTTTCGTATGCTCTGCCTACCCCGTTTGGGAACACAGGCGTGATTTTGGTTTGAGGGCGTGATGTATGTATGTATCTTTATATATAGCCAATAGATGGCGTTGATTGTGACAACTGATTTTAACACTTACACTTACAACATTATTCGCGCTTCTTGTTCCATCATATTAAAATTGAAATTGTGAAATTGATTACACACGAATGTTTGTTTCAATGTTGTTTAGTCAAAATACATACATAATTTAGAGAAATGCAGAAATCAAGACAGACTATGAAATTAATTGTATCGCGGCACGGAACCCTCTGTCAATAAGCATAAATACACTTCTCTCTGTGATTTATTTGGCAAAAATCAATGTTAATGTTCGAAGATCGGGAAATACAAGTTTAATCTGTTTTGATTTACTACAGCTTAGTTATTGTTTTATTATTTAGGTATCTTTCTTTTAAGAACATACTTAATGCTGTGTTTTAAGAACTAATTTTGACTTGCAGAAATGTCTCATATCTCACTTCATCACTCTCTCCTTTAGACAATCAAGATTTAAGGCAATGCTGAAAGTGGACATAGGTGTTAAATATTTCATTAAACTTAAATAAGTACATTTGTTTTAAAAAGTTAAAATAAAGTAGGTACTCACGATAGTTGAATTTGAGGAAATCCAAAATATAAAATGAAACTAGAACACGTACAATAAGAACAACACTTTCACCTTCTTTTTTAATTTAGCTTTTTAAATTATTTCAGATCGAAGGCACGGCAAACGGCGACTTGTCTTCTTCCCGAATACACGAGTATTTGGGTTCAAACGCGCCGCGCGACGAGCATAAATTTATTATTACACCACTCATTTAAAAAGTCACTGAACTATCCAAATCAACTGCTGATAAAGCTACTTTCAAATTGGTAGCGTTTCATGGAGCAATGGACAAATCGACAAAAATAATGGAGTGACGTCATGTTGCCTCTATTACAAGGTCGAGTATGTTTATTTCTTTGTAATGACATCATCGTATGGAGACGCGCCTGCGGTAAATCTCCATGTTGACCTTGATTTCCAGAAACCTACGCTTTTTTGTAGGAACTCGAAAGCTAATCCAAGGCTTAGATTACTTTGCTCCCTAAACCGAAATATTTCGATTCTTTAGATTTAAAAATGAAACTTGCAACGCTTACAATTTTTTTTCATTTAGTCTTTTTTCTTACTTTTTTTAGCACCAGCAACACTTTAGTTACTGTCAATGTCAGATAGTTGTCAATGTCAATTTCGTCTGAAACGTCATTTTGTCATTATTTCGTGCAACGTGTTGTGTGTTTTTTTGGCGCGAACGAGTGTTGGTTGCTACACGTGTCAAAAATTAGCTCTTGTTTATTATCATAAAATTGGTGTATTTT
>BHDV01030898.1:33852-46298 GCA_005406045.1 Adoxophyes honmai
AAAAAAAAATTAGTTCGAATTGAGACCTCCTCCTTTTTGAAGTCGGTTAAAAAGCCGGATATAAATGTAAATTATTAAAGCATAAAAATATTGCCAACCCTAGTAAGGTGTAATAAAGAAAAACTGAAGCTATCATAGATTATTTAACTGAGTGTGTTCTTCGACGGATTCGAAAAGTTTGTGAAGTCAATAAAATAAAGTAATGTTTTTTTTCTTCAAATATCGTTTCAAATATTGACTCCTTATCACTTAACCCCTTATCTTCTGATTTACTCGTATAAAATATTACACCTTGCCTTGCTTAGCTGACGACATTTATTAACTCTCTGTGTTTTTATTTGACAGAAATCCCGCATTTCAAGGAGGTGGTCATAATGGCAACGGTTTGCGACGCCTGCGGTCACCGCACCAACGAGGTATGTGTATATTACATACGAGTAACCTTAACAACAAAAATATAATTTTAGATACAAACTTTTTTTTGTCAACTTTTTGATTATGTGCACCAGATTTCAAGTCAATCAGACCAACCGTTGAAGAGTTCCCTCCATCGGAGACAGTCCCGGCTGGGCCACCAGAAGTCCACTACCGGGATATTGTATTGTCATCAGATTTACACGAGTGTATAAAATTTCCCCTATGTGGTGCCGGGTTAGAATAGCACCTCCCCCTTTCTTCCCGTGGATGTCGTAAGAGTCGACTCTGGGAAAGGGTTAGTGTATTGTGGGCGATGGGCTAGCAACCTGTCACTGCAATATAAAGTTTAACCATTTGTTTACCTTGAAATTGCTAAACGTGGCACTGTATTTTTGAATTCATGTGCTCTGCCTACCCCTCTCGGGAATACAGGCGTGAGAATATGTATTATGTACTAGCTTTTGCCCGCGGCTTCGCACGCGTTAAATTCGGACTAACAAAGAAGAGATTTCGGAATTATTAGTAGGAAGCGCCCGCCAGAATAGCCAGCAGATAGTAGATTTTTTCCTACTGTCTCGACACTTATCGTCATATTTTGAAAATTCAAACAAAATCTTTATAAATTGTAGCCTATGTGCTATTCTGATGCATAAGCTACATTACTGGAAAGTTTCATTAAAATCCTTTCAGTAGTTTTTCAGTAACAAACATCCATCCATCCATCCATCCATACATCCATCCATCCATACTCACAAACTTTCACGTTTATAATATTAGTAAGATGTATGTATAAAATTTCGGTTCTCTATTGGAAGGCATAAAGTTTTTTAGACTAATATTGTTTCGCATAACACTTTTCGCCGAAATTGTTTTACGCATAATCATCATTACGCATATTTTTTAACGCATAACATTAAAAAGCATAAATACAGGAAGCATAATTGTCATCAAGACTAATGTCTATAAGCATAAGCATAAATAGGCATAATAATCAAATGGCATCATATCAATATGCATAACAGTATTATGCCAAAAAATAGTAAAGTTTTGTGCCAATGGCTCGTAGTAATAAATAAATACTTATGTATTATTTAGGAACTAAATCGATGTCGATGATGGTCCGTGAACTATTCCGCGATGTTTAGGCGCTTCGCGCCTGGATTTCATACTAACCTAACCTAACCTAATAATAGTAAATACATGGTAACAACGAAACTGAGTTTTTAAATTATGCATAAAAGACATTTATACCAAATAATTATTAGCCCAAACAATAGTATGCGTAATGTGTATTCGGCCAATACAAATTAGTCCAAATGAAATTATGCTATTAGCGTAGTATGCCAAAAAACTATTAGGCCAAAGTATTATTATGCGAAAGTACTGTTATGCCAAAATTAATTATGCCAAATCAATTATGCGAAACAATAATAGTCCAAATAAAATTATGCATTCCAAGGGGATCCCTAAAATTTCAGCTCAATCGGTAACCGGGAAGTGGGCCAAATTTAACTTACAACTTACAAGATTTCTTCAATAGTGTACCTACTTACTGGTTTTATATATTTTCAGGTTAAATCTGGCGGCGGCGTGGAAGACAAAGGCGTGCGGTTTGAAATGCGTGTCGCGAGCAAAGATGACTTTTCGCGAGACATTCTCAAAGTAAGTCATAATAATTTTATTTTTTTCACTACACCGTTATTATTTGATTATTTCCCGTGTGGTGCCGGGTCAAAATAGGGATGATGACTGTGTTAAACATTTATCATTCTAATTAGTCCGTAAGTTAGATTATGGAAAAAAATGAGACACATATTTTTTTAGTTTATTAAATAATTAAACATCGACAAAGGTACAGATCATCAAACTTCCTGAGTGGGGGCTCGTGACGTCACGCCTTGGTAAATATTAGAGATGCCACGAATATTCGGCCACTATTCGGTATTCGGCCTATTCGGCCACTTTTCTTGGTATTCGGTATTCGGCCGAATAATACGTACTATTCGGCCGAATACCGAATATCAATTTATAGACAAAAAAGGCACCACATTTTACAAGATTTGTATTTATTACCAAATTACAATAGCTGTGAAATTTATCAGTGGTGAGTTGAAAAGGATAAAAACATTTTTTCAGCATTTGATGGTAGCAATCGATTACGCTTTTCGTCGAAAATGATACCAGCGTGCCGTGACCTGACTTACTCACAAATTCGCAATTGAAACAAAAAGTCAAATGCCCGCACGCCTCCAACCCGCGCAGACATGTTGCGACTTGTCGTATTTACGCGCGCGGAAAGCATGTACTTTGTGCCGAATATTCGGCGCTTCGGCCGACAGCGTTGCCGAATATTCGGTATTCGGTATTCGGCCAAATCACTATTCGTGGCAACTCTAGTAAATATTGTACTCAAACGTGACGTCACTCGAGACTCCGGAGCACGGTATCCTCGTCATTTATTGCTTGTCAAATAAAAGAAAAAATCATCATCATCATCAGCCTATACATATACGTCCCACTGCAGGGCACAGGCCTCCTCTTAGTACGAGAGGTCTTGGGCGATAGTTCCCACGCGGGCCCATTGCGGATTGGGAACTTCACACATAACGTTGAATTACTTCGTTGCTGTGTGTAGGTTTCCTCACGATGTTTTCCTTCACCGAATAGCTCGTGATAAACATCAAATTTGATGTCGCACATAAATTCCGAAAAATTCAGAGATGCGAGCCCGTGGTTCGAACCCAAGACCCTCTGCTTGAGAGGCCACAGTTCGAACCGCTGGGCTATCACGGCTTTTTAAAAAAATATGTATACAATATTTTTTGATAATTTATCTGACGGACTAAATAGTTTTTTGTCTACCCTATGACACTTTGACGGCTTATGTCGTAGACGTTTGCAGAAGTTCAGCTGTTCGCCGATAGGTGCCGCTAGGGTCACCATACGTCCGTCGCTCATTTCATGTACAGTCACGAACAGGGATTGTTGAGCCACTTGCCACTGTTCGCAATTTAGACGTGTAATCAATGACCCATGTGACCGACTAGATGTCAGCTATTGGATCAGTATTACACGACCAAGTTACAAACATAGGTAAGTGGCTCAACAATTCCTGTTCGCGATGGTACACTAGGATGCAAAATTGCATGAATAGCTTAGAGGCGGCAATCGTTTGGCGTCTGAAGCCGTGTTTCGATAACCATCACTATCGCACGGCGTAAACAGCTTCAAACGACTTTCATTTGGACTTGTCTACATGGTGCTCGTGAGCATTGCGAGAGATTTCAACCACGAATTCCAGAGGCTATAAGAATAAGAAGTAATAAATGTTATATGAACTTAGGTCGAAACACGATTTTTTTTACTATTATTAAGGCACGTTTATACGACATTAGCAATAAAAATTATAAAAAAAATCGTGTTTCGACCTAAGTTCATATAACATTTATTACTTCTTATAGCCTCTGGAATTCGTGGTTGAAATCTCTCGCAATGCTCGCGAGCACCATGTATAGTCTGAGATCGAATTAGAGATCAAAAATGTGAACAAACAACTGTCAATATCAAAGCCTTTAAAGCCAATAAAAAACCTTTTTTGTTACTAATTGATAGAATTGATATAATTGTATTAATTTTTTAACTACTTTTAGTTTTTTGATTCATAACAATAAAGCAACACGTTTGTTCACATTTTTGATCTCTAATTCGATCTCAGACTATATGCAATTTTGCATCCCGCTGTGTTTTTTCAGTCGGAGACCTGCAGTATGGAGATACCCGAGTTGGAGCTAGAGGTGGGGGGCAGAGCCCTAGGGGGGCGCTTCACGACGACCGAGGGGCTGCTGCGGGCCACGGCGACGCAGTTAGCGGACCAGCCGGGAGTGGGGGACGCGGGTGGCCAGAATACAGACCGGCTGGAGAGGTGGGTAGTTTTATCGAATTTCTCCAAGTTTTTTCAAATTCCCCCAAGTTCTTTCTAATTTTCCGGAGGTTTTTTTGAATTAGGTATCCCAAGGTTTTTCGGATTTCCCCAAGTTTTTTCTAATTCTTTCAAGTTTTTTCGAATTCCCCTAATTTCTTTTCACAATCCCCCAAGTTTTTTTCAAAATCCCCGAGTTTTTTTAATTTTCCCCAGTTTTTAAAATTCCCGTAAATTTTTCGAATTCCCCAAGCGTACCCTTGTTCCCCCACGCTTTTTTTTTTCGAATTACCCCAATGTTACCCTATTTCCCCAAGCATATTGGAATACCACAGATATTTTTTTTAATGAAAACAAAAATAAAAAAAGTTGTAATTGTAATTGAGCACAAAAAGTTTTTTTTAATGATATGAAACGTAAAAACAATATTGTCACAAAATCGACAATATCAACGTTGGAATATTTGTAATTGAATACGAAAGTTTCTCTTAATGTAATCTAACATGAAAAAGACGCATTCGGCACACATTCCCATTCGCTAAACATTAGCGTTAGGAATGCGAATGTGAATATTCGTATACAACAATCACGCCTGTATTCCCAAACGGGGTAGGCAGAATACACAAAACGCTACATAGACAAAACGATGACTATTTCACGTTTTGTGGCCACTTCTAGCATAACATTTTTAGGTTTTGAGGTGGCAGGTACAATAGTGACAGGTTGCTAGCCTGTCGCCTGAAACATACCTAAACCTATTTTCTTAGTCGCCTCTTACGACATCCACGGAAGAAATGGAGAGGTGTTATTCTATCCCGACACCACACAGGAATATTCGTGACATCTCGAATTCCCTCAAACTTTCTCGAATCCCCCAGACATTCTCAACTCACCCCAAACTTTCTCCAATTTCCCCCAAACTTTTTCTCATTCCCCTAATCTTTCTCTTTTCCCCCCAGCTTCCTGGCTACACTGGAGGAGGTGTTGGCCTGTCAACGACCCGTCACCATCATACTGGACGACCCGGCTGGCAACTCCTACGTTCAAAGCCTCTCCGATGACAATGTACCGGATGACGGTAAGTTTTTTTTCACTGAAAATTGTGTATGCTACCATCATAGAGGACAGACCAACTAGAGAAACAATGATGGCCACCCAGTTCCGCAAACCGTCAGTTTATTTCAACTTACAAACTGTCACAGAAACTGTAAAGAGCCAATAACCATAGAGGAAAAAGCCACTGCGTTACGCGCGATCTTGGGCCGGCCAATGAGAGCACAGCGAACGCCGCCATGCTTTGGCGGAATCGTCTTCGAACAAATTCAATGACATTAGTACTCTATAGGTTCTGTCCTCTATGACCACCATAGATACCACATTAAATACAGTCCCCGGAATCTTACTTGGCAATTTTTTTTAGTAGTGGGGGTTAGTTCGTGTCTAGTTTTTTCGTTTTTTTTTCCGTTCAATGAAGTGTTTACTTACTCACTTTCTTACGTAGTAGTTATGTTGCCAGAAAAAAAAAACTTTTTTTTTAATTTTAACAGGTCTGAAGATCACGCGTTACGAGCGCTCGTTCGAGCAAAACGAGGATCTTGGACTCAACGACATGAAGACGGAAGGATACCAACACCAGAGCTAATGTTAAATTAAATTAACGAAGCGAATATACATATAACTTAAACTAGTTTCCGAACGGACAATTCATTGTTACTAGTATATTTTTTTAATTTTCCCTTATTCAGGATAGCCAAAGGATACTTCGACCATACAACCTCGTCCCTTGTTATAGTTATAGCCGCCGTACAGCCACGCCTGTTTTTTTTTAAATGGTGGTACATATGTATAGGACATAGTTGACTACAAATACCCTTTCGAAATAAGTTTCTACTTTCCTACGTTTACTACTCTCCATTATCATAGTAAAAAATCATTTGTAGGGAAAATATAACATGTAAATATTATATTTAACATTAAACTACCGTGAGACTCACTCATCTTATAAAATACGGATAACTCACGTTATAAATCGAGTTTAGCTCGACATGTTTCGGACTAATTCGTAGCCCTTCATCTAGGACTCGATTCAGTCGCGCGAAGAGAGCCGAGGCGCGCAGTTCGCGTTTGGCAGCAGCAGCTGCCGCGGCTCCTAGATGAAGGGCTACGAATTAGTCCGAAACATGTTGAGCTAAACTCGATTTATAACGTGAGTTATCCGTATTTTATAAGATATGTAAATATTATGTTTCGCCCTGAAACAGTCTTCTCTAAGATGTTTCTCATTGTTAAAGTAGATTAAAGACAAGAAAGTTGCAAATCAATTGTGTAATGAGTTGAAGATAGATAGTTGTCAATTATGTTAGATTTCCATTAAAAAGTAGACAGCGTTGCACGTATCTGTGGTGAATGCATTTGCAGATAAAAAATGTTTTAAAGTATAGAAATAAATTATTTTTATTGTCTGTATTTTTTTATTGTAATTCCAATAGTTAGGTACTAGTGTAAATTACGTAGCGTCCAAAAAATTGTAACCGAACTTCGATTTGGCGATTCTGATAAAAAAGTAAAATTTTCAAATTAAACAAAAGGCAAGCTTAACATTGCAAAATTTTAGGGCTCAGGATGACTTCGGCCACAGTTCCATTTCATCACCTTCTTAAGTCGTTTTCATTCGCATATGGTCTACTGCTCCGATTCGCCAGCATTCCTATCCTACATCGTCACTTCCCTATCTCGTCCGGTTTCTTACGTGGGCCACTATACCAACTCGTTTACATTCGTAATTAGACTACAGTGCCAATTCGTCAATATTCCTAATTAGTCTACAGTGTCAACTCGTCAACATTACTATTTAGACCACAGTGCCAACTCAACTCGTCAACAATTACTATTTAGACCACAGTGCCAACTGGTCAACATTCCTATTTAGATCACAGTGCTAACTCGTCAACTATGCATAAAGTAGGTATAGCAAAAGTATTGAACACCGATAAAGGATTGCGGACGAATTGGCACTGAGGTCGGTATAGGAATGCGTACGAGTTGGCACTGGTGATGCTGACCAAGGAGTACTGAGGTCGACAAAAGAAAGTGGACGAGTTAGCACTTTGGTCGAAATAGGAATGTAGAAAAAAATGGGATATTGACGATATTAGGAAGTGGACGAGTTGGCACTGTGGTCAAAATAAGAATGTAGACACAATGGGGTATTATTGACGATATCAGAAAGTGGACGGGTTAGGAAGATGACGATTTAGGAATTGTAGGCTGACGACATGGCACTGTGGACGATTTAAGAAGGTGACGAAATAGGATTGTGGACGAAGTCATCCCAAGCAAATTTTAGAGTAGTGGGTAAGGTTTACAAACGTCCCTGTGCTCGACACTGACCCAATACTTGGCACTTCCAACCTTATGTTATTAGTAAGACAGGTGACAGATGGGTGTCAACTACTGGGCGTTGAGGCGTCGAGCATTGGTACTTTTACCTTACTACCTATACTTAATATTATCTTGCTAAGTAAGATTTTGAGGACTGCATAAAACCTTTTTTTGGAAACGCTCGGGTATATCAAGGTAAATTAAATGTATTTTTAACACGAAAAAGACCGGCCTACCTAGTAAACAAAATTATCTTAAATTATTATTATAAATACTTTGCTCTCCACTTGCTTACCTCAGAATAGTTGTATGGAACATCGCCTTTACGTTTAAAACTGTCCGTATTCCTGAACGATAATTTACTGTCATTGTCAACGTCAAAACGTGTGGTTGTCAATGTCAAACGAAGTACAGAAACTCAAAAACAAAACAAAAGTCCTTTTATTTCGGTATTTATCAATAATGTCTGAAGACAATAACGAAGAAAAGATTATTTTGCCTCATCACGAGCAACAGGAGCTGTGTACGACGCGCCTGCCGTACAGACAAGGACGAAAACTGACTGCAGTAAAGGTTACATTTTCTTCGTATTTTTTTCTGAATTTTCTTGCATATTTGAGCTATTCTGCTTAGATACTCATTTGTAGATGAATTCGTTTGATATTTGATGCACGTGCGGCTAAAATTCCTCATATTAAATCATCGGTACCATTCGATTGTAACATTGTTTTTACTGGGAAATATAACCACTTAAACTTAATAGCTCTGGGATCACATTGAATTCAAATGTATATTGTGAATGTATATTGTGATGATGTAAATAAATAAATATTAGACCACAGACCTGCTTTTACCTTAGTTTTGTCTATGATTTTCTTTATTTGGCCTATATCATTGGCCATTGTCTGTGATATATTTAAAGTTATTTGTTGTCATAAAATACCTTTTTCAGGTGTACACAATCAACAGCGAATCCAACCACTTACTCATATTCGGCGTCCCTGCCCTCAATTTGCGACAGGAAGCCAAAGCATTATTCCACAAATTCGGTAAATTAAAACTATTCACAATAACAAAAGAGCATCAAGCAGAACAATTCACAGAAACTTACCATGCAGTTTTTGAGAGAATACAGTCGGCTAGGATGGCTAAGAAGATGTTGGACACGAAAAACTTCTATGGTGGATCCCTGCATGTCACTTATGCACCAGAATTTGAGAGCTTAGAAGAAACCAGGGCAAAATTGACACAAAGAAAATATGATGTTCTAGCGCGTATTAGAAATCTACAGAGAGAAAAAGAACCTGTTGTAGAAACGGTAGAAATTAGTAATGTAGTAGAAGAAAAAGTTCCATTGAAATTGAATATGGGGGAGGAAAATGAAATACAAAGTAATGGGGTTGTGAGAAAAAGGAAATATAAGAATGAAGTGGGAGAGAAACGGTTTAAACCATGTTTTGTATCTGATGATGAAAAAAAAATAGAAATAGAGTGCCAAAAGATTTTTACCAAAGTAGACGAAAAATTTCATGGCAACACTAAAATAGTAGAAATAGAAACTCCGGTAGAAATAGTAGATTGTACTTCAGTGAATGTTGAAACTATTACAAACATAAATGAGCATTTAAATGTAGATAGATTTGATAATATTAAAATTTATAAGGTACCAGAGAAACCTGTGAATAAAATTAAATTTAATGTAAATAAAAAGAGCTAATTTAATATGGATTTTTATTTGAACTCTCAATATGTAAAAAACATGATTATACATTTTCAGAACTGGCATTGGATGTTATAATTATAACAGTAACATATAATTCAAAATAGTAATCAAGACGCACAAATTTTATAGAAAATTATTAGACATAAAATCATACATAACCATCACACTTGTAGTCCCGAATAAGCAGAGCATACTTTACTTTATGTACTTTAGGTTTAAATAGACGAAAAAGATATAATTAGTGTCCGACCGAAGGTACAATTTTGGCCGAAGCCGAAGCCGATTAATCGGCTTTCATGAAAACCTTCGGCCGAAGCCGAAGTATAAGATTAACTGCAAGCAATGCGATCGGGTCAGCGAAACGCTGTTCTGCTAAGCGCTGCGCACTATCCGTCTCGCTCTGGCATTGTTCGTTCAATTTCAAATCACAATTTGCAAACCTTCGGCTTCGGCCAAAGCTTCGGCCAAATTTTGGCCGAAGCAGAAGGTTTGGCCAAAGGCGGATTTTTTGGCCAAAGGTGGCCGAAGCCGAAGCCGAAGCCGAAGCTTCGGTCGGACACTAGATATAATAGTGACAAGTTGCTAGCCTGTGGCTTAAAAAGTTTATCTAAATTATTACCATGTTAAATCTCTTATGACATCCACGGAAGAAATGGAGCGGTGTTATTACCTGACACAAAACAGGCGACAGACAATAAATTAAATATGAAATATCTCTTAAATACTAAGCTATAATATTACTCCTTTAGGAGTGATAAAAGTTAAATTTAAGGGGAAGACTTCATTAGGATCATGCACCGTGTGGTGTCGGTTTAGAATTACACCTCTCCATTTCTTCCATGGATGTCGTAAGAGGCAACTAAGGAAATAAGTTAAGGTATATTGTAGGTGACAGGCTAGCAACCTGCCACTGTTATGCCAACTCAAAACCTAAAAAGTATGCTAGAAGAGGCCACGAAACATGAAATAGTCATGGTTTTGTCTAGGTAGCGTTTCGTGTGCTCTGCCTACCCCATTTGGGGCTACTGGCATGTTGTATGTATGTAACCTATGTTTTGATTTATGGTATATGAATCCAACGCCAGTTGTATTATAACTCAACAATGTATGTACAAAACATTTCTTAGAACTATATATTTAACAACCTCAATATAATTCCATACGTATACATAGTTAACACATACATATTTTTTAAACCATGGGCTTGGGCGGTTACACATACGTACACCTCTATTTTGGTCAAACGAACATCGTCTTTACTACAACGGCCAAACTTTGAGATTCAGAGAGGAAACTTAATTATTGGGACCGAAATAAAAGAAAGGCCTTAAACATGTTGAAGCTAAATACATGGTCGAAATACAATTTTGCTGGGAAGGCGAACTAGAATAAAATAATAATATCCTGTGGGGAAAGACTCCAATAGAGAGATTTACCTATTATGCTATGCCTGGGGACCGAAATCCATAGAGAGAAAGTTGGAAGTTGTATTTATGCAACTGCATGATTAACGAAACTTCGTTAGCGCCATGTAGGATTGCATTTTGACAGTTCATGATAGAGATGACGTTTGTAGAAATTCTACTACTAGACCATAGGTGGCGGTAGGGTGCTACAATAAAAAAAAATGTCGCTTATACCATTCGCCTTTAAAGCGGCGATAAGGGTTTTGATACTTATGGGATACGATTATATTTATATTATAATGCTACATGGTTTTACTGCGCCTCTTCACCATACTCGTCACCGGGAATTTCTTCTTGCTCGTCAAATTCACCGTCCTCGACGCCAACCTCCTATAAAAAATAGAGCGGCTTCAAATGACAATACAATTTAGTGTAAGGCCAGCCTTACACTCGTAAGATTTACTTACGTAAGTAGGGACACAGCTATAAGCTAGAATGAGATAGCAATACTCATTCCTCTCTTTAGCAGATAGCTGCGTCCCTACTTAAATACGTAAATAAAACTTACGGGTGAAGTTGGCCTAAGTACCTATTCACAGTTAGATATATAGGGACTTCAATAGAGAGATCTCTCTTGCGATTTTACGCCTGGGGATCGAAGTCCACAGAGAAAGTTGGAAGTTGTATTTATGCAACTGAACTTCGGAACTCTGTTTGCGCGATTTGAAACACTTTGACAGTTGACATAGGCGACGTTGGAAGCAGTTCAACTATTCGACGATAGGTGGCGCTAGGGGTCGCTAGAGCAAGTGTAGCCCCCAGAATGTTAGGTGCCTACTTAGCACGACAGGGCGCGAGTAGAGATACGCGCGAGATAGACTATACCTGTCACTGTCTAACTAATAACGTCAGAAAGTGACAGGTAGTCACCCGCGCACTTGCCGTCTCGCGCGTTTTGCTATGGTAAGCCTACTGGAAGAAGCGAAGCACCAGCTTACTCTGTCTCCAAAACCTTTGCCATCTTTCGTGCCGAAGCCTGTAACTGTATAGACAAACCTCATATTGCTGGTATTCGGAGACCAGGTCGTTCATGTTACTCTCGGCCTCTGTGAACTCCATCTCGTCCATGCCCTCTCCCGTGTACCAATGCAGGAACGCCTGGAAATGTCAATGACGCATTTTTGTACATACATACATACATACCTAATGTGGGAAACACTCCAATAGAGAGATCTCTCTCCAGGCAGTTGTTATGCCTGGGGACCGAAGTCCACAGAGAGGAAGTTGGAAGTTGTATTTATGCAACCGTTCGTTGAAACTTCGTTAGGGCGGTGTAGGATCGTTTAGTTCGGCTATTCGACGTACGCTTCGCTATTCGCTGGGGCGCTACACATACATCGTCCCATCCGTAGAATAAAGTTACATCTGCAAAATCACTACTTTTCAGTAGAGGCATTTGAATTTTCTCTATGCTTAATTTGATTGTAACTTTGTTAGTAAAATAAGTACATCTATGCAACTAAATGTAGTTCTTACTAGCTTTGTAAGGATTACTTATTAGTAGAAATATATTTAAAATGTCAAGGCTTTCAAGGAATTC
>BHDV01030920.1:0-20265 GCA_005406045.1 Adoxophyes honmai
AAATTACCCTCACTACAATTAACAGTTTTGCCAGTGCTTAACACAAATCCTCTCCTATTCTGTGATCTGTGAAAAAACAAACTTCAACGTTAACACCATCGCTACAAATTTTCTCGTTCTATTTTCATACAAATCGCAAGGAACTAAAATCAATGCATCTATGAAATAAAATCTTTATAAGTAGGTACTAATTCTATACTGTATAAAAAAAGTACACGCACAAAATTTACGACCACTCGTGGGAGAGCGATCACCATCGCCTGTAAACATATATGCAATGCCAGACAAATTGCAGACGCGAAGATAAGATAAGTGCATCGTAGTTAGTACGGCACCCTGCGCGGCTCGCGCGTGCCGGCGCGCCTTTCCTCGGCGATGACGCTGTTTGTTTGCTACTAGAGTCGACTCATGTTATTGTGATTGCGGCCTCCGCGCGCTTCCTGCTGCCCGCTAACCTTTACTAGGCTACTTTACAACAACAACTTTACGAATAGATTTGTAATTACAGAGCTCATCTGAGAAACAATTTTATTAGAGCAACTTGTCAGAGATACACATTTAAAGTCATTCTAACATTAAAATGTTCGGAAACACGTTTAGCATTGCAGCTCAGACTTGAGTCAGTAACTGTTTCCAATTATTTAAACGACAAGCCATTAAAGTACTATTAGTCAAATTCCCACACTTTGAAAAGTCTCACGTAATTCGACGAAACTTAATCATTCCATTTATATTTGTTTACTTAGTTGCGGATGTTTTTATGAGGCAATCCGAGTCCCTCGTTAATTATTTGTAGAGGCGACCCGAGATACCAGGCTGTAGTTTGTCTCAATTGATCACGTGGGGCCGGGAGGGCCCCGGGCGCTCGCGATTATCGCTGTGCCCCGACGCGAGGCGAAGGCGAGCGGGCCGCGGCCCCGCGCCGAGGGCAGCGCTGCCGTCTGGCTCATAATATGTCACTGATGCAGCGCGGCATTGACTCAATTGCCTGCACTCGCGCGATTGGCGGCGCGCCACGTCGCCCGCGCTTCCTTCCGCTTGACACGTGGGACCCACCTGCACTGCTTGCTATGCCCGCGCGCGACGGCCTCACGCAAGGTCGCCGCAGCCCTACGTGCCGCGGGAGCCCCGGCCCCTGGTCCTGTATCGACCACCGCTGCATTAATATTCCGCCGCCGCGTTTCGTCGCTATTAAGATCTCAGCCGCGATAATCCCTAGAGCCGGGATGATAGTTCGCTGCCGGTTTATTATTATTGCGCCGAAAGATTGCTTCGTGACGACAATACGCACGTAGATACTAGGCGTGTAGACATATGTATCGTACACAGCTTCATTATGTGTGTTACTTGACCGTGCCGCTCGTACACATTGTCGCCGAAGCCTTCGAGTTAAGAGAGAGACCTTCTCAACAAATGAACTCATTACCAAAATTCCAGCGTTAATAGGTACAACACTTTGTAATGTCGAGTCAAATTGAAATGCCGTTGCTTTGTCTACAAATTAAACCTTCATTTTGCATAACTAGTTTATAAACTGTAGTAGGGTCGTAACAAATGGCCTGGACGTCGTTTAATCCGAGGAGCGAGATGAGCGGCGGCGACGCGGCGCGGCGCGGGGCCCTTGAACTAGAAACTGTCGCGCGCGATTAATGGCGGCCACCGCCGGCGACCGCCGACCGCCGACCCTGCTCAGCGCCGACCTAATGAAATCGATACCGACATATTGAATGTCGGCAGATGGTCCTTCCTCTATCAACGCCAGTGGCGAGTCAGTTGATACGGATTTTCAATTTACTTCTTGTATCGAATCGAAGGCGGAAGTGACCCCAACGTGATGCGAGAGTTCGGTTTCGAACCGCCCAGACCAATATTTCTCAAAACCTATGCAATGATGTAGTAGAGACTTTCTGATTTTCAATTAGATCTAGTCGGGGTCGTGGCCGCAACCCTTCTCACCGCGCGATGAATGGCCGCCGCGATACTGTCGGCGCATATTGCGTCCGCGGGCATTAATCTCGCGCCCGCCGCGTCGCGCCGCGTCTGCCGCGCGTCGCCGCGGCCTCGCGCGCTATCGCCGCATTAGCATAATGGCTGTCCCGCGCGGGCCGGTTCCGGCCGCTAACGTCTTGTGAAGCTTCTGTTCTGGCGCGTTACGGCCCGGCCCCGAGTTATCGCTTTCATATAACGACCACTCGACACATTTAAAACGTTATAAGTTAAAATTAACTGCCAGGAACGGTTTACGAGGGCGTTAAAGCTTTATGAATCTAGCTGTAGTCGGTTAAAAAGGACTTCGGGTTTGTGCGTTTAACGACGGAATAAACCTGGAGCGCGTTCATTATGCAGGCTGCGGAGGCCTCCTTCGTTAAGCAGCGGCGGCGCTTCCACGTAAATAGGTTACTTACATCTTCAATTTTCTTTAACTAGGGGATAATACTTTTACATAATATAAAGTTCACTACAGTCTATGTCTTTGGGCTCATTTTTAACTTATTTTGAACTCGAGAATGATACTTTTTTCGGTGCTGTGGTTTCGCACTGGGAGACATTTTATACGTCACTGATTTGATGACAAAAAATGGCCAAAGGTGAGTTGGACCCGCGCACAAAAGGTTCCGTTTGTCTATAAAATTGTAGGTGTTATCAAAAACAACAAAAATATATTATCATAGATCAAGGGACGACAAAGTTAACGTTGCTTAAACTCTCGTAAGTTATAGGTAGGTTTCGGTTCCCTTTGCGATTGCCACATAAACAACCATAGTTTATAGTTGCGTGCACTAAGAGGTTTCGTTTTTTGTTAAAACTAAGCCGACTTAATCATAAGTACCTATGGCTTATAAAATAAATGAGAAAAAAAAAAGGGACCGGCAGAGCTCGGTATTTGGAATTAATATTAATTTTATATCGTTACAATCTTCTTAAGAAAAAGGGTTTTGGCCGCGGTGCAGGCGGTAACGGCTCGGATCATACATAATAATATTATGTGTCACCATCAAAAATCGTTCAAAAATATTGCATGTCGACCGCGGCAGTTGTGTAAACATGCCGCTTGAAGGTGCTGTGCCAGTTTTCATACAATTTTATACGCAAACGAAATCGTTATCGTTTGATGACTGTTTTCATTACACTAATCCTTTTGTTGCAGGGTGCTGCGGCGCAACCGCATCAGCCACGTGGACGAGCGCGCCTTCGCCGCCGCGCCAGCGCTGCGTGTGCTGTGAGTATGGCCCACAGCTTAAGATGAAAAATCGGTGACGGTACGGAATCGCTGTGACTCGTCGTACCCGCACCGTTTTTGACGCAAATACACCACACCGCTGCTTAAAAAGGCAAGGCACGGAATCCGTACCGTCACTGTTTTTTTAGGGTTCCGTACCCAAAGGTTAAAAACGGGATCCTATTACTGAGACTTCGCTGTCTGTCTGTCCGTCCGTCTGTCTGTCCGTCTGTCACCAGGCTGTATCTCACGAACCGTGACAGCTAGAGAGTTAAAATTTTCACAGATGATGTATTTCTGTTGCCGCTATAACAACAAATACTAAAATCAAAATAATAATAATTATTAAGGGGGCTCCCATAGAAAAAACCTGTTTCTTTTTACTGTTTTGGATCTATTTAAATAACTAACAGGTAAATACTTGAAATGCTCACAGTTTTTCTTTTTAGTCTAGTCGAAACATTGAATGAAATTACGTGAACAGAATAGAACAACCACCATGTCTAACAAGAATGCCTTAAAAGCATGGCCCCAAGATGGCCACGATTAGTTAGTTAACTTGTTTGTTGCGACTTTCTCGCGCGTTCTCTTGAGACGTGTTTACTTTTCCGTCTCAATCACGGAACTTAATTAGCGTTGTAACACGAATTAAAAGTTGTTAATTGAATCAAAGTGGCCGGCGAGGTGTCACGTGGCGCCGGGACGCGCGTTTGATCACGTTGCCAAGTTTTTAATTAACGGATACCTAGAAAAAGCCGTTGACCTCAGCAAATGATCAGTCATTTGTCAGCCCGAAGCACTCGAGTTGCGGCGGCAGAGGACGAGTGTAAATAATGGCGGCGGCTGAACCCCGGACGCGGAGCTTAGCCTTCGTTAGCCTCGTACCAATGGTCAGCGAGTTAACGAGTTAGATTAGGAACGTACCGGAATTTGGTAGATCTGAATTTCAGTCGTACATTCTTTCACATTTTTCGATCACTTTGTATATAGATAGTTAGTTATTGTTTTCATAAGCACGGTATGAGACTAGGCGTATATAAAGCGTAAGAGTGCGGCCGCAGCGCCGCGCCGCGCTCGCGTGCCGGTGTTCGTGGCGCGCAAGCCGCGCGCTCCATTAAGATCCGCATCTCCCGAGCCACACGACGGAAAGGTCGCGATAGCGAAAAAGTAGACAGTTTCGTGTTTTACTGCCGCCGAATAATAAAGTAATAGTCTAGATAGTAGCGGTCGAATAATAAAGTCGTTCATCACGGCGCTTACAACGCCGCCGCGGCCCGGGAGAATTAACTTCAGAATTTAAATGACGCGCTTCTGACCTCGTTGTTTATTGAAGGGTCGCGGCTCCGGGAGCCGCGGCGGCCTCTCGCACCGGCCCGTCTTCCTGGATTCAGATCAGTAAATTTAGCACCGTGATCGTAAAATATTGCGTTTAACCTTTGATTGTAGGACATAAGGTAGAAAAGTAACATTCATAGTACAACATACGCACTGTCTTGGGTGCTATAGTTTACTTGTACTCGTAAGTAGGTATGAGACTAAGGGTAATGCGACGTTACATAATACGAGGCGTTTTTGGCCGATGCTAAATTGTTCTTTTTCCATATCTGCGATTGTATTTTGCAATGGATATCGCCCCCAGCAAATGCCTACTTATAGTTATAGTTTGCAGCTTTGTTGAAGGCTGCTCTTCGCTGTCCTCTCTAGTGCAGGCTGACCTGTGTATGTGTGTGTGCAGGCGCCTGGAGGAGAACTTGCTGACGGAGCTGCCGGCCGCCGTGCAGCTGCTGCCCGCGCTGCAGGACCTGTGAGTGGTAGAATATAGTCCCAGGACTACAAAAATAGCTGATGATGGACCCGTAATGGTGCAAGGCCTATAGTCTTATTTGCTCGTCTTCACATTTAGTACCTAAGCATCTCCTTGATGGTTTCCCAGGGCATTGTGTTGACCTTGTTGGCGATGATAAGAACACCACAAAATAATATGCGAATAGATAATACCACCTCTGCACAGGAGACCACGTCATCAGTGCGCCGATAATAGCCCTGTCCTAGTAGAATCCGTACTGGTTCGCGCTCTGATGTTTTTGTTGTTTGTTGAGATGGACCACTAGTATCCGCTCGAACAGCTTTCCATTCTCAAGAAAGAATAAGGACTGTCCTATACGTCAAGAGAAATGATTCTTGTAGGAATGGTATGCTTGATATGGACACCACAAATGCCGTAGTTTACGATCCAAGGGAGGCATTCGTTGTCGGATCGTGTAGTCTAAAAGCAGTGCGACTATTAAGAAGCTTCATTCGTGTGTGGGTGACGTGGCTAACGAGGCTGCTGTTGCAGGTCCCTGGCCAGCAACCGCGTGGAGTGGGCGGGCGCGGGCGCGCTGCGCGGCACGCGGCTGCTGCGGCTGGAGCTGCGCGACAACCCGTGCTCGCGGCTGCACGCGCGCGCGCTCACGCCGCTGCCCGCGCTGGCCACGCTGTGAGTACTGTGCGGCTGCTGCGGCTGGAGCTGCGCGACAACCCGTGCTCGCGGCTGCACGCGCGCGCGCTCACGCCGCTGCCCGCGCTGGCCACGCTGTGAGTACTGTGCGGCTGCTGCGGCTGGAGCTGCGCGACAACCCGTGCTCGGGGCTGCACGCGCGCGCGCTCACGCCGCTGCCCGCGCTGGCCACGCTGTGAGTACTGTGCGGCTGCCGCCCGCTCGCCACGCTGTGAGTACCGCTGCAGCCCGGCCTAGCACCGAGACCCCAAGTACTGGCGCACGGCGCAGCTTGCAACACTACAACTCCCCTCGCACTCTGTGCAGACGATGCTGTACTCGGACGACGAATATACTTGTTAATTTTATCAAGTTAGGGTATTGTCAGCCTGCAATATTCGAATGCACTCCGAATTTCGATAGTAAATTGCTGAGAGACTTTAAGTATGTAGATTTAGACGACGGTACCGTGTTGGCGTCCTTCTAGATTGGCTAGGCTCCGCGCCGCCATCGGCAGCTGACGATGCCTAAATTCAGCATAATGTAATGTTGACAAGTTTCAAAAGATAATTATTCCAATAGTAGCTATCATGCAGTCGGCACGTTTGATGCGAACGGATGGCTCGTTTTATTGTTATTGGCCGAGTTACTTACTCGCATTACGGACATCGATCACAGTTACTGCGAATAAATGTCTTCTCGACCAATAAAAGCCATGTAACGCCGCCGCCGTCCGCAGCGCCCGGCGCCGGCGCCGCGGCGCACCATTAAAGTTGAAGTGCCCGAATGCTGAGGACGGAACCTTTCGCTTAATTTATGTGAGTGGCCCTAAAAGAAAAGTTTCAATTACTTTTCGTTGCCTCGCCTGAGCAGATAAGGGTAATTTAGAGGGTTGTTAATCTAAGTCCGCAAATTTATTTAGCTAAGAACACAAAGCAAAAATAACTATGCTCGCTTTCGACTCCGGAAATAATCAAATCGTGCACGCTTGTCTCCGGAAGCGCTGAAAGGGTAAACACGGCGGCGTCAGCTACGGCTCCGCCGGCCGCCGCGGAGCTGCACAACGACGAAGACGGGGCGCGTACAATTTTATAACGTTCTTAATCTGAGTTGGGTCGCGACTTGTCGCCGTCGCGGGTGCCGGACCGGACGCAAACAAGCGCGTCAGGTCGCCGGGCGGCGGGCGGCGGCCTCGCACCACATAAATCAGCCGCGCCGTAACCCGCGTCGTAAAGCGGCGCCGGATCGTCCTTTTACGGCCATATTTACATCGCGGCCGCGTTTCGTGATGGGCGCGGGCGCGAGAGGCTGCTCTTAAATTTTACGTCCCATAGACAAAATCTGTTATGGCTTTATCCTCTTCGCATCATCGCTGTTTGCGTATGCGCGGGAAATGGGTATGCAAATCGTAATATAGAACTGATACAGTTACATTTGAAGCGTTGCCGGGTGAATTTCAACAAGTGTAGTTTTTTGCCAATTTTGGTGGCAGTTTTAAAATTTTGGTGGCAATTTTTTCCCCTTATTTTCATATGATATCTTTCTCTCTCTTTGCTTCTTAATTCTGCGCTTAAAATTACTGTCGAATAAAAATGATTAATACGCCTATTTTTACACCTTTCGTAGCGTTTCCCAATTTTGGTCGCTCGAAACAAGCACCAAAATTTGACCACCAAAATTAGAACGGGTATAAAAAAAATGTCTAAAAAAAAACTTGTTACATTTATAACAAATTCAGGCTACTTCCGTTAAAAAGAACCCTAAACCACTCAAATTAGGATTAAAAGACACGTTGTAATTAAACACCTTTCATTTTTTTCAAGAGTCACCAAAATTGGTAAATTTTTGACGCCCTTTGCACCAAAATTGGGTTTTTACGTGATTAACGGAAACGCAGTGACAAACACAGACCGATTTCACCGTCAGTCAATGCAGTGTAACTGGCAGGTACGCGGAAGGTTAAGCTAATACTTCCTGGGCCGTTTAGAAGCGAATTAGAACGAGTCGAACTTTGTCCACCAAAATTTGATCGCGCGCTCGGACGTTTGTTTAAAGTATGATTTTGGGCACAATAACCGAACTCACAACGGTGATATTTATTTATAATGTTCCTAAAATAATTAAGAATATGCCACGGTTAAAGTTATTTTGTGTTACACATGGGTTTCTTAGCAAATTAATGATATTGTAGTAAAAATGGATTCCGGACAGCCCACCAAAATTGGAAATCAAAGCTTTAACATTTTTTTTCTTCCAGATTAAAAGGCATGTCAATGTTTTATATTGTGTAACAGATAGGGGGATATGTCAGCTATAGTATAAAAATTACAATAAGACGTAAATAACAGTTAACAGCGGCAATAACTACTCCGCCGTGTCAAAAATGTGCCTGGGATATTCACCCTGCCAATAATTCGCTTGTGATGCTTCGACGTGATAAAGTGCCCGTACGAGGCCAGAATGCTAAAAGGGTCATCGGAGCCCCTGCTATTAGATTAGATATCGACGAAACTTTTTGAAATATCATAACTGGACGCTGTTAAGCATTCGTGTGTTAACCCACACTGACCTAGTTTTGAGCAATCAGCTGTTAAAGTTTTTTGAGAACAATCTTCTTTTCCCAGTTATTATAAGTAACAAAATATTGTCATGCGGTATCATTTTTTTTGTTGAAATGCATAGATTGATAAAATAAACGAAAATATTATAATACATTCGTTATTAAATAGCAAGAGCATAAAAATGGTTAATGATTAAATTGCTAAAGGGTTTGTTACATTTAGCATTAATGTGTTATGTGGCTTAACACATTAATGCAAAATTCTGATTTGTTTTAATATGAATATTTGTACTCATTTTTAGAAAATGTAATACAAGAAACTACTAATATATTAACAGGTTTGATGTTTTTTAACACATTAAAATGTAAATGTACTTATTTGTTTAAAGTTTTAATTGCTCTAACATGTTTTTAATCACATTACAAGTTCTGCCTAAAATCAGAAACAAGTTAACGCTTATAATAATATTAATATTTAAATTCTTCAAAAATCTAAACCATTTTTTTTATTATTATTAATACGATCATATTATTAAATAAAACAATTTTTTTATCCATCATATAGTACAAATCTATCATAATATTCTAAATCAGAAACTGTGAGTCTTATACTCTTGCTCTATTGATCACTTTTTTAATAACTTAAAGCTTCTGGCAATAACAATACCTGAGTGCTACTTAAATAATAAACCGGGCAAGAGCGTGTCGGGCACGCACATGATAGGGTTCTGTAGCTAGCTAAATTTAATTTTGCGGTTGACTCCATACATTTTGTTCAGGCGACTGTAACTACATAAGTTAGTCGAGTTTTACAAAAATAACTATCCATGATACTGAGTCCGCTATAATTTTAATTGAAAGTCGTTACTTTGAGGTATATACTGTATTTTTTTCAAAATTATTTTAGTTATATTTGAAAAGTTACGGTGGGGGGACACTTCGAATTTTAACTTTGTCTTAGATTATCTTAAGACTGGAGCGTTTGATCTACATAGCCTCAAAGCTCGTTTTATTGCATTTTAAAGACCTTTTTAACGATACCGATACGTTGGGGTCAGTCCAATTTAATTTTTTAATTTCACTTTTCGCTGTATGGGAGGGGGGCTGAAAAAAAAAATTTTTTTTCACAATTTTAAAAACCAACTTTTTGAACTTCATTATTCATTATCTATCTCTCCACCAATTTTCGTGACAATCGGTGCAGTAGCGGCTGAGTAGGAGCCCGGACGGACGGACGGACATGACGAAACTATAAGGGTTCCTTATTTACTACGGAACCCTAATAAAACCGACAAAGTTTGAGTCAGACTCGCGCACGAAGAGTTTCGTACCAAAAACAGCAAAAAAGACACTTTTTTTTCTATGGGAGCCCCCTCCTCCCTAATAATCATAATTATTTTGTATTTAGTATTTGTTGTTGTAGTGACAATACAAACACAATATAGTCTGTGAAAATTTCAACTGTTTTTGAGATACAGCTCGCAGAATGGTGATGGTGACCACTAAAAACGGTCAAAATCTTAATTAAGAATATCTTTGAGACGTGTATTACTGTGTAACTTTGCAGCTGGATAATTCCTTACCATTTGACCCTAACATAGGTAGTGTAATGTTTTTAAAATTTTGCACATCTTTCTTTTTTTTTGTTTTTGGACAAGTCTACTATTCTAGAGGTTTCATTCAATGCACTTTTAATATACTTACATCACAGAAGGAGTTTATTTTAAGTTCAAGTTGAAGCTGCTTTAGCTGTTAACTGTGGTATAACACATTATTGCTTTTTCTGTATTCTCATTGGATTTTGGCATTCATAATGTAAGGCACTTAAGACATAAATGCTAAATACCATTCTTGATTTAGGAAATAAGCAATAATAATTTTTGTATTCTAGAATATTCTATGATTTTTTTTCAATAAAATGGAGTGCACTATCGTAAACCTTGTGACATAAAGAATAAGACTGCATTCATAACTCAATACTCGATTTTTTGTGGGTTAACACATGAATGCTTAACAGCGACCAACTATGGTTCGGTACACACTTGTGAACCGCGTGCACGTCGCGGGCGGCCGGTCGGCGCGCGCGCCGCGGCCCGGGCTACGCTATTGTTCTGCTAGCTGCCGTCGGGTCAGCGCCCCGACCTGCCCAAAGAGCCTGCTTGTCCTATAAGAGTTTGCGCAGACGAACTACAATAGAATTGCGATACCAACGTCTAGAATGAGGGAAAAAGTTAGATAAGTTAGTCCAAAGTTTCCATCTCTGTAGCAGAGTTTGCAAATCTAGCGTTTTGTTGTTTCTGTCCATTGGTCTCTGCTCATTATATTTGGGTAAAAATTCGGTGCCACGTTTCGTCCTCGATAAATCACAATTTTTCGCTTAATTTCAAGTCACCATGCATAGAACAGTTTATAGTGCGTCGGTGTACAATTTTAGTCGTATTTGCAGGATCCTGTCGGACGCGCGCGGGCTGCGCGAGCTGCCGTCGCTGGAGGGCGCGGTGCGCCTGCACACGCTGCGCGCCGACCGCGCGCGCCTGGCGCGCCTGCCCGCCGACCTGTGCCGCCACGCGCCGCGCCTGCGCATCCTGTGAGTGTGTTGTACACCCCCGACACCACATGCCTAGTGGGTATACTCCGACTGTGTGAAACCGTCCCCATCCCAGAGTCGGTTGGAGTCAAATTGAAACACACGCAAATAATACAAAGTATAATCAATTAAGTATCATGTTTTGTACATCGATTACTGGCATTTTTCGAATCTTAGTGGCACGGTTGAATATCACGAATGTTTTTACTATACTTAAGCCGTTTCGAGGTTGCTAAAACCTTAGTCAGGCGTCCCAGCACAAAACACATCAAACATGGTCACTTCATCGTGACGAGCGGCCTCGCGCCTCGTTAGACGCGCACGCGGCGCGCGTTGACGAACGACGCGTCACCTTTGACTCGCGGCGGCCATAACTTACGTCAGTTTACTTTATTGCCTCTAAATTGGTTGCCGCTCATGACATAACGGTTTCCTTGAAATTCTGAATCAATTATGCGTAATTAATTTAGCCTCTTTTGACAAAGAATAAGCGAGAAAAGGTAATCCCGCGCGCCGCCATTGGCGCCTCAAGAGCGCCGCGCTGAAAACCGCCGACGGTTCGCGCGCCGAGCTCTCAATTTGTCGGCTCTTTGTTAACTCGACTGGATTTGCATAATATCGGCGCCCGAGCGGTATCGGTTTATATCCCACTGGCGGCTGTGGACGATGCGGCTACTTTGTGCTGCGGCGATCGGCGACTGACTTTAATCCGTTTGTTTGCAGCGCCGTGCAGTCCAACGAGCTGGAGGTGGTCCCCGACCTGCAGGAATGCTCGGAGCTGCGCGTGCTGTGAGTCTCACTCAGTTGCCAGGCATTACAATTAAGTATACACACAGCGTAATTTACATTACGAGTACAGTAACCAGAAATAGACATCAGCGTGCTGAGTTGTTATTGTTTAGTATTTGAGCCTATTTTGATTTTACATCACCCCACTTTTGTATTTGTTTATTTGTTTTGATTGTTTTATTAGGCTGTACTTTGATGTTTCTTTTTTATCTGATTTTATTTTGACATTCATAATTTAATCGTATTTTTTACAATCTGACGATCCTGTTGCGATCTGTACAGTCAGGGAATCTGAATGTTTAGCAGGTTGACCGCGTTCATAATTTGGTCGCATTATAGGACAAACTTCACCATGAAGTTCAATATTGAATATTTATGTCATACAACTGGCTGGAAACAGTAATCAGGCCAATATTAGAAGTATCTCAACCTGCTAAATATCCAATTTCCCTTACTATACTTTACTTGTATCATGGCATGAAAATTGGATAATTATGATTGCTAAAATTCATTTATTGCATTTTAGTAAAATGCAATAAATGAATCTTAGGTCTATCTAAATACAGAACAAACGTCACGTTTCACCAATGAGCTAACTACCCGCCCTGTGCTAAGCGGGCTGGCAGCGCTTCCCGGCGGTGATTAAGCCGCGCGTTACGACGTCCCGCGCATTATGCGGCCGCTAAATCCTCCCCAATGTTGCTCATAAAGACAATTCAACAAAACTTCACACGCCATTAAATTCAATGAAAAGCTTTACGTATGTATGTACACGGGGCCGGAACGCCGCAGCGCACACACGCAGACAAACTTGCTTCATGAGAAAATATCGCTTCGTTCGCGGAGCGAGCGTCGTATTTCAGTGCCAACAAAGATACTGTGCACCCTTTGTGCTTCAAACTCCACCCTAATTGAATCCAACTGTGGGTAAACATAGAAAAATACGAAGAGAATTAATAAGGACGGATACTTTGTCGCAAATAACTCGGTGGAGTTCTTTTATGTTCGAGCTTGCATTTTGAGAAATGGATTCACTGAAATAAACACGCTGACCTGATTTAAATTGTGTTGCAATCTGAGAGAGTAGAAAGTTGGTGTACATCATTACCCTGGATGCTGGTAGTTGTTTGCAGCGGGTTCTAACTGGTAACTGCTGCGTAGGTGTACTTATGTAGGTGTAATGTACCATTGCGAACAGGCATCCTTGAACCTTAGGTACCTACCTATGTTTGTAACTTAGTCGTGTAATACTAATCCAATAGCTAACATCTAGTCGGTCACATCTGTCATTGATTACACGTCTAAATTGCAAATGGTGGCTAGTGGCTCAACAATCCCGGTTCGTGACTGTACCTATGGATATAGTTCTTACGGGTCTAGTATTTGTGTTAACGAACGCGTACTAGAGCCGTAGAGCGCCGGAGACGGCATCGAAATAATTGGGTTTGCATTTTGGTCAACTTTCTGTCGTGTTTATGTACTCATACTAAAAGATATTTACTTCCCCGATTAAGGATTTAGGTTAAGGTGCATATTATGTGCTGCAGGCTTCAGGATAGGGATATCAACCTATTACTATTGTGCCTCTTGTATTAAACATTAAATCTAACTCCGATTTGTATACCTACTCACATCGCATTCATTTAAAAAGCACATACATACATACATACATACATACATACATATTCTCACGCCTGTATTCCCAGGAGGGGTAGGCAGAGCACATGAATTCAAAAATCCAGTGCCACGTTTAGCAAATTCAGGGTAACCAGATGGTCAAACGTTAATTGTGGTGACAGGTTGCTAGCCCATCCCCCACAATACACCAACCCTTTCCCAGAGTCGACTCCTCGACTCTTACGACACCCACGGGAAGAAAGGTGGAGGTGCTATTCTAACCCGGCACCACACGGGTAAACGTGTATTTACAAAGCAAGCTGTAAAATCTATAAAATAGAAAGCGAGCAGTGTAACAGTTAGAGATATTAAATTGCTTCAAATTAAGTCAACAAATGTTGGCAGAGTAAACCTTCAGTGGGCGAAATGGTTAATTGGAATTCCGAAGCCGTCGCAGGAACAGCGGCGCCTAAGCGAGCTGTTGTGGCACCTGCCATGAGCCTAATAAGGGGTCATCAATTTCTAAATAAGTTCCTAATGTTCTATGCCATATTGGTTTCTTGACATACAAAACATTTTCAACTTTAGGGGCCATATAAGTATGAGATAACCGTAGTATCTAATTATACTACGTTCTTAGTCGACTATACGTCAACAACACAAATAAGTAAGTACGCAAAGCTAAGCCTGACTGCCTGATTCCACTTTGGGCTAACCCGGGTGTTTTTCACCGACTACTATATCGTTCTGAATGCTGTTACAACAACTCTACGCCTTAAAAACGAAGTCCTGAATATGGACCAATGTCTTTCTACCGGTACTTTACCGGTTACTTAATCGAACTCAGCCATGGTCTTCGTGAGAATAAAGCCACTTAAGTAGTCACTCGGTTGTAATGTGATTAAATTTTCAAAGCCTACGGCTTATAACAGGGTGGCCGCCATTTGACCGTGAATATTTTAACCAGCGGCCGGGTAAACGCGTCTGAAACCCCCTGTGATGCGTGAAACACGTGCTTTCATGAAATCAACTTATCGGCAGATGGCACACATAACATAAATGCTAAGAATGTGGCGTCCGCCAGTCTTCAGTTCACACCTCGGTGCGCTGAGTGCTTCGTGTAACGAAAACGGTCATGAATCGATAACGATTTCGTTTGCGAATTCCGAATTAACCCAAATCCATACTAATATTATAAAGCGGACGAGTTTGTTTGTACGTTTGAACGCGCTAATCTCAGGAACTACTCAGATCAAAAGGAAATTCAGGAAAAAATATTTTTGTGCTGGATGGAATATTTATCGCCGAAGGCTTTAGGGCTTAGGCTATGTAACATCATGCTGCAATCAATAATAGGAGCTAAGAAACACTGTGAAATGTGAAAAAACGGAGGAAATTGCTTAAAGTCACTATTCCACGCGAACGGAGCCGCGGGCAAAGCTAGTTGTATAGAAACTGAGACAGTGCCTTCAAGTGGCACCTTCGTACAACTGTCGCCGCTCGACACGACTATAAACATTCAAATAAGTCATAAATCGTTATCGTTTCATGCCCGTTTTGATTCACTAGATGTTCTGAAATGTCAAGCGAACGTAATTTTGTTGCGTGTGCGCAGAGACCTGTCGTGGAACCGCATCGCGTCGCTGGCGCCGGGCGCGCTGCGCGGCCTGCGCGCGCTGCAGGACCTGCTGCTGGCCGGCAACCGCCTGCGCCGCCTGCCGCGCGACGCCTTCGCGCACGCGCCCGCGCTGCGCACGCTGTACGTAGCCCACTGCGCGTGCGCAGACACCTGCAGAACAGCACAGAGGTGCCTTTGCGCAAGCTGCACATGCGCCACGCTCCATACATATCTCCTAAAGACCGGTCGTGGAGCACAGAGAAATTCGAGCGTTAACCCGCTGCTATCTATCTTCTGTCGCACGCGTGCAGTAAATATTACGCTCACTCTCGCACAATGCGACGCACGCGCTCAAGCGTCATAAGCAGTAGATCATTGGTAAGGCTGCATTAAGAAGCGCCACAGCCGGTGCAGCCGCACGAGCGGGCTTGGCCGGCGGCACCTGTTTGAAGAAGTTCCGGTTGGTTGAATCATTTTCATAATTTTATTTAAGTAATATATCCTTTCAGTTCAGTAAATGACTAAGGCCTGGTACTGTCAAACAAATTGATGTCTGACCCACCGGCCACCAGACCATCGTCACAATAAACGTAGCAATGATTCCGTCCGTCAAGCACTGCAAGTCCCAATGACGTTTACAATGAATAGGTTCTATGGTGGTCAGGAATCAATTGGTTCGAGTACGCATGTCACTATGTTTTGTCGAGCGCAAATTTTTCGTTGCAGAGATCTCGAGAACAACGAAATCGAGCACATCGACGTCGAGACTTTCGTTCCCATCTCTAACTTGGAAGACTTGTAAGTTTGATGGAGAGACAGTAGAGACTTGACTTATTTTTATTTATTTTTACAATCTGTACACTAAAATAACATTTCGTCGGCCTAATTTGTTAACCTGCTAAGTCCAGTTTTGAGCGAAAATCAATTTTAAACCTCTTCAAAAAGTACACAGTGCATACTATTCAGTGTACTCAAAACTGGAGTTAGCAGGTTAACGGATTAGGCCGACGATTTTATGTCTGACCCGTTTTTTACTTCTCATGAATATAGGTATCGGTATTACCTTCACTTACCTACCGAATTTTTTTGTGGTTTTGATCTAATGTCTTAACAGACTTTTTTAATAAGAAGGTAATCTGTGGCCACTAAAATATTCTAAGAAACGAAAAGGGACTCTGTAAAATACCATCCTTTTGAAGTTACTGTTTTCTAATTATGTATGAAAAAATAAAGCTTACTCGTATTAGAGAAAGTGATATAAAATATTAAAAAAAAAACAGTTTGGCCATAATAATATGTAGAAATTCACAGACCGAAGTGATTACACATTTACAATATCAGATAGCAGCGTTATAAGAAGCCTTTTATGCGCCCGGTGCTAGTTTTTGTGCGCCCGATGCGAGCTTTTATGCGCCCGGTGTGAGCTTTTGTGCGCCCGGTGCAAGCTTTTATGCGCCCGGTGCGAGCTTTTATGCGCCCGGTGCGAGCTTTTATGCGCCCGGTGGGAGCTTTTGTGTACCCGGTGCGAGCTTTTATGCGCCCGGTGCGAGCTTTTGTGCCCCCAGTGCGAGCTTTTATGCGCCCGGTGCAAGCTTTTATGCGCCCGGTGCGAGCTTTTATGCGCCCGGTGCGAGCTTTTATGCGCCCGGTGCGAGCTTTTGTGCGCCCGGTGCAAGCTTTTATGCGCCCGGTGCGAGCTTTTATGCGCCCGGTGCGAGCTTTTATGCGCCCGGTGCGAGCTTTTGTGCGCCCGGTGCGAGCTTTTATGCGCCCGGTGGGAGCTTTTGTGCGCCCGGTGCGAGGTAAAACTGCGTTCTTGAAGATGTGGTGTGGTGCAGGAACGTGGGCAACAACGTGTTCCCGCGGCTGCCGGGCGCGGGGCTGCGGCGCCTGCGCCGGCTGCGCGCGCACAACAACCCGCGCCTCACCACCTTCCACCCGCCGCACGCGCTGCCCAGCATCGAGGTGCGTCAGTCTTATACTTGTTCACTGTGTTTTTGTTATTCAAACAACGTAAAAAGTCACGTTAGTCTAATATTTTTCCCATTTTAGTAGGTATAGGTATTTCGGAAATTGATAGACCAATTTTGATGGTTTCCGTGTAGTGCCGGGTTTAGAATAACACCTCTACATTTCTGCCGTTAATTTCGAGCTAGAAATTTATCACTAAACCTAAAAAATAGGCCGGAGGTGGCCAGGACTCGTGAAGTAGCCATGGTTTTGTCTATGAAGCTTTTCGTGTGTTTTGTTTTGCTTCGTTTTGTGATGTAAATATGTGTGTATGGATTTCCGAAATAATTTTAAGAATTATAGCAGAGTGGGTACAATAAAATCACGGTTGCACCAAACACCTTAGATTTTGTTTACTTACATAGTTGGATTGTAGAGAAGAACGCGGCTTGTTTACTGTTACCTACTTTGAATCCTGTCTAGCAAGAAAGCAGCAGAGCAAAGCCTTCCCCCAGTACCTCACCAATCACAGATTCACTAATCATGCACCAAGCAACTCGATTTCAGAGTCCAAAGGGGACTGATCAGTCCTTTCTGCCGTCAGACGTTGGTGCTCTCTTATGCGTACCACTGCTGCGACTACCTGCCGCTGATGGCCGTGGAGGACGGCGGCTGGGGCGGCGAGGAGACCGGGGGGGCCACCGGGGCCGAGGGGGGCGAGGAGGGCGGCTTCAGCGACGAGGTGCTGGCGCTGCCGCCGCACGTCGACCTGCAGCGCTGGGCCAACACCACCGACTTCTGGGCTAGCTACCGTCAGTATCTACCGCTGTGTTTACGCCCTCGACATCACACGTAGGAAACCTGGCATCCGACTGACAGCTAGCGTCGGGTCGATTTTCGTTCGGTCCCTATCGTATTTTCAATCGTGCGTTCAAGTTAAATCAGTTAGGCCAGATCAACGAGTGGTTATCCACCAGAGTTCTGTCATTTTAATAGTTGTTCGGAGACGATTCCCCCAAACCATCGCGGCGATTGCTGTGCTCTTATTGGCTGGTCCACGTAACGCTAGTGGCTTTTTCCTCTATGGTTATTTCTTGGGTGTGTCGGCAGTGAACTCGTCAAGCGCGGGCGAGCTGTGGCTGCGCCAGGCGCTGGCGGCGTGGGGCGCGGGCGGGGCGGCGAGCGGGGCCCGGCGCGCGCGCGCTGTGCCGCGCCGCGTGCGCTGCCTGCCGCTGCCGGGTGAGCACACAAAATTACTCTTGATCATTTTTTTTCAGCGTGACCGGGAATAGACCGTAAGTAATTTAACCAGTGGTCGGATATACGCGTCTGAAAACCCCTGTAAAATATTTTACCTGAAAATTTACATGGACTGTCCTTTGCCCCTCTGTTGAAAATCTCCGATGCAAAAAGGACAAGGAAGCTTATAAAATTAAAAAAATACAAAGTGAACAAAATGAGGTCCCAAAAATAACACCACGAACACTTCAGAAACAAACTGTATAATTAACTGTACCAAGTTATATGTATACAATGTATCAGGTATAAGCTGCTACTTGCTATTGCTTGATGAAAACACAGATCCACCGACCGATCGTCATTCATGTACAAAAAATCTTAACACCGCGATCTACAATTTCACACTGCACGGTACAGCGACATCTAGCGGGAATTCGTGGAACTAAACAAAACAATGCTATTTTTTATATAAAATTTTAACGGTACATTCAATAACTACAAAAAAGGTGTTTTTGAATGTAGGTTTACTTGTGGAATCAAATTTTCATATTGTTATAAAAATATTGTGTTTACAACAAAAAATAAAAATACAAAAAGATTTGCAGTAGTGAAGGTTCGAACACAAAACAAATCGGGGAAAAAAATACAAAAAGATGAAAAGTGGCACAATGAGGATTTGAACCTACGGCAAAACAATTAAATATTTTTTGGTTACTAAATTGATTATTTTACAATAATAATTATATTTGAACTGTTATTTTTCACAATAATGTGTAACAAGTTAAACACAAAGTGGCCGGAAATTTACCGTCAAAATTTTAACCAGTGGTCGGGTCTGAAAACCCCTGTGAAGTTTTATGCCGGAATTTTTATGTAAAAAAAAAACAGAAATATTGTCCTGTCTTTTGTACTCCGGCTTTTAGTCAAACGCTAGCATCGCAACGTCGAATGATTGCAGGTCCCTAGGGCTGTTGAAAATCTCCGATGCAAAAACATCAAAATCACATCAATTTATTGGCAATCAGTTCTACAAAGCACTCCTAGTCCAATTAAGCTCTCTCGAGCCTCTTCACGCTCACGCCATCGCCTGCGCAGGTCCGTTCCTGCCGTGCGTGGACCTGTTCGACTGGTGGACGCTGCGCTGCGGCGTGTGGGCCGTGTTCCTGCTGGCGCTGCTGGGCAACGGCACGGTGGTGTTCGTGCTGGTTTTCAGCCGCAGCCGCATCGACGTGCCGCGCTTCCTCGTCACCAACCTCGCCGCGGCCGACTTCTTCATGGGCGTGTATCTGGGTGAGTGGCGCGTCTGACGGCGAGCGGTCGTACTTCTTAAACATCTTTGAACACCAGTGTCATTTCTGAACCACGCCGATAATGTGTAATTTCAGAATACTTATATGGTCGTAGAATAAAAATAATATTATTCGAGTAACGGTTATTCATGTAACGTGGCAGGGTTCCTGGCCGTGGTGGACGCGGGCACGCTGGGCGAGTTCCGCGCGCACGGCGTGGCGTGGCAGATGTCGGGCGCGTGCCGGCTGGCCGGCTTCCTGGGCGTGCTGTCCTCCGAGCTGTCCGTGTTCACGCTGGCCGTCATCACGCTGGAGCGCAACTACGCCATCACGCACGCCATGCACCTCAACAAGCGGCTGTCGCTGCGCCACGCCGCCTGCGTCATGGGCGTGGGCTGGGCGCTGGCGCTGCTGGCGGCGGCGCTGCCGCTGCTGGGCGTGTCGGACTACCGCAAGTTCGCCGTGTGCCTGCCCTTCGAGACCGGCTCGCCCGCCGCGCTGGGCTACGTGGTGGCGCTGCTGGCCGTCAACGGCGGCGCCTTCCTGGTGCTGCTGGGCTGCTACCTCAAGATGTACTGCGCCATCCGCGGCAGCCAGGCCTGGAACAGCAACGACTCGCGCATCGCCAAGCGCATGGCGCTGCTCGTGTTCACGGACTTCCTGTGCTGGTCGCCGATCGCCTTCTTCGCGCTGACGGCCGTGTTCGGCGCGCGCCTCGTGTCGCTGGAGCAGGCCAAGGTGTTCACGGTGTTCGTGCTGCCGCTCAACTCCTGCTGCAACCCGTTCCTGTACGCGATCCTCACTAAGCAGTTCAAGAAGGACTGCGCGCTCGTGTGCAAGGCCATCGAGGAGTCGCGCGTGACGCGCGGCATCGGGCGCTGCCGGCACAGCTCCAACTTCAGCAACCGGCAGACGCC
>BHDV01030951.1:0-18986 GCA_005406045.1 Adoxophyes honmai
TTTTATTTGCCCCAGGGCCCTTGGTTACCTAGCTACGCCACTGTATATGTTATTTAAATTTAACAGTGACCTAAACTATCAATAATCTATCCAACTTAAATACTTCATCCCCGAAATCGACGAGCATGTATGAAGAGACTAATGAATGTGGATGAAGCAAAAGAAGTATGCCAGGATCGTAGCAAGTGGAACAAAGTGGTCTCTGCCTACCCCTGTGGGGAAGAGGCGTGACTGTATGGATGTATGTATGTATTAAATACTTCAAAACCCCGAGATTTTCTTTATTTTATTATTTCGTTCAAACCTACCTAAAAATCACTACAAACAAGGCACTGATTTTCAAATGATAATAAGTACCTAATGTAAAATTGATAGCACCCCTCTTTTCATGTAGGGGGTGTAAGGAACACACTAACATTGCGTTGACAAATCCATGATATTAATTCACGTAACCCAAGCACTCAAAACCTACAAAAAATGCTAAAAGTGGTCATGAAAGCTGAAATAGTCAATATTTTGTCTATGTAGTATTTCGTGTGCACTGCTTACCCCATTTGGGAATTCAGGCGTAATGTACATACGTAACCTAAACACCTTTAGCATAATTTTGGGTTTAAAAACTTTGAAATTATGTAGTTAAAAGGGGGATAATAGTGACAGGTTGCTAGCATGTGCCTGTCGCCTAAAGGATACCTTAGCCTATATCTATATTAGATAGGTACATACGTAGTTCTTCGATCACCAAATATAAATAATACTATAGTGCGTTGTATTAAATTATAATCCCTCACACCTGAGCGGAATGGTCTCAGCGCAGCGGCATGAATGAGGCCCAAGGGTGAGGCTTAGTCCTTTTATAGCGGCTATAATTTGCATACAGAAATCTTAGCAACTTTAGTTCGTAGTTAATTTCGAAAAAATAGCGACTAATTCATTTATGATTACAATTCGGGTAAAACAATTGGCATACTTATAATGACAATAACGTCCGCTAGGAGAGATAATAAAATTGCCTTTAATACCTATATAAAGAATCACTTTATATCCTGTCGTGAATGTCAATTTCAATGACTGTAATTTTTTAATGTCTACGATTTCAGGTACTTACAACAAAAGAAGATTTATTGTATGATGATACCTATTTAGCTATCCCATGTTGTAAAATTGCTTATAAGTAGTTATCGGAATCCGTTTTTTAACGGACAAAATTTGTTTTTTTTTAATAATCCAAAGCTAAAACTGGAAATTATTGCAATAACACTTATTACTGTTTGTTATAATGTTCTCAATACAAACGGTACTGCAAACGGTATCAGGTAAATGACGCCTCGGGTTTTAAAAAATGTGTAGGTGTATGAAACGGAACATAACTTAGCAAGTTTTTTTTTATTGTGGGCGAGGGTAAATTCGCCCATCGCCTTGGAAAAAACGATGTGCAAACTTACTCTCACTATACCGAAAATCTTACCAAGTTTAATTGATATCGAAGACTTATATCGTAGTCGAACTTTTGATTACCTACTTAGATACATACGCTATTAGTGCTATTGCTATTACCTATTAGTTAGGGTTAATTCAACCAAACGCGAATGTATTTATTTAATAAGTCACTCTTTTTTCTTAATTCTCATTTATTTTATAAGCCATTAGGTACATCTTATGATTAAGTCGGCTTAATAAGTCACTCTTTAATCACGGGTAAGAAAAATTTTCATATGAAAAAAGCGAGTAAGAGTGTTTTATTTAAAGATTAAATTATATTCTCGTTTAGTTGAACCCACCCTTAGCCGGTAAGTACGAATAAACAAAACTAACTTCAGCATTAAACCATGCCTTGCTCTATTTGGCAGACAGCCCCTTGGTGTAGGGGAAAAGAGGGTAATGGGAGTCAGCGGGCAATGGGAGTCACCCACACCACCACGAAACACTACATGAGACCGACGCGTAAACAGCGTCCTCAGCCCCCGCTACGGCCCACCGCGCAGCCCCGAATGGCTCGCGCCAGTCGGCCCACGCGCCTCTGAGAAACGAACGTTTTTTGTTTTTGCGCTCCGCTGATGTAATTTTACGCAAACGCAAATTAGAAGGTAACTGCCTAAAATCTTGCAGTATGCGATTATGACATTTACATTTACTTAGTTAGACGTTTCAAGTTGTCATGTGCAGTTCAGATTAAAACAGTGTTTTTTTTTATTTTAATTTTTTAGTCATTAGTGCAGTTGTGGGAAATGAGAGTCAGATGACTCCCATTACCCGCAAGTGGTTACCATTACTTACAACTGGTAAAACAACGAGATGTGGTACAGGTGTACCTCGTGTGGACAATGGGCTCACGCGGAGTGCACAGGGTGGGAGTCAGCTATGCGATGTATGCTAGATTTTATTTGACTCCGATTGCCCGCAAGGGTGATCACCATTACCCCGATGTCAGTGTAATGAGAGTCAAATCTGTTTTTTTTTTAAACTTTTATAATTTCCAAAGTTGATTGCCAAAGTGACTGAAATTGATCTCTAATGATAGTTTAATAACTAAATTATGTTTAGAGGCGGTTGCAATAAATACTTTCTTTTTAATTGAAATTTTATTTGAGTTCTCGCTTAAGTGACCCCCATTACCCTATTTTACCCTAGTATTGTCACCCGCCACCTAATACCACACAGTGCAGATTCATTTAGTTACACATGTCAATATTCCTAAAAGGGTCGCAAACAATGCAATAGGTAAAGCAGTATCGAGTGTCCTCACGACCCCCAGCCACAAACTCACCCCATTTCATACATAAAGAACCTTTCTACAGAACCCATGAACCGTACAAGGGACGTTTCCAGCAAATTATTTGACTCACTTCACTGCAAGAGACCCGGGTTAATTTTATTGTTCTCTCTGTCTTCTTTTTTTTTGGAGTCGCGTCACCAATTTAGGCAATGGCGGTTAATTGCATCGCGTCTATTTCAATCCTTTCAGGAATTCATTATTGTCGCCGAGACCGTTCTCACGTCTACGTTCGTCCATACGTAGGTAAAACCCTACCTATACGGTTGTCCCACCGCTAATCCAACCCCGTGATCTTGTCGTATAATATTGAAAATTCAACTTACACCTTGATACTTTTTAAAGCAGCTACAGTGTGACTTAAAATTTTATTATATCGACATTTCTTACTACAACAACATTAAGTACAATTTATATGAGTCGCTGATTTAAACGCATACATATAATGACGTCCCCTAAACATGATGAGTAAATATTTTGCGATGTTAAGTATTGTTTTATTTTAACTGATTAGTAAATATACGGAAGTGTTAATTGATTTGTGGACTAAAATTGTATCAAATGTGTAAATAACATTATTTTCTAAGCTTAAATGTGTCCTGCTAGAGCACAGTGCAGTAAGAATGATAGCATCGCGATAATTATGTAGACTTCAATAGATGCCGTTTTTTTCGGTCCGACCTCAGTAACAATTAAGTCTGTTTCAATGCATCATTATCATGCTTGCAATATTACATAGCGTTGTTTAAAAACACCTAAATGAATGTTTTGTGCTAGCCGTTCCACCTCCGCCGAAAGAGGAGGTCCATGAGAAAGAGCACTGTTTCTAAAAGATAACTTATCATACAATACAGTTTCACCTACTTCCGATAAACGGACTATAATATTCGCCTCCCTCTTTTTAAACATGGCACATTAGTATGCAAATGTCATGCAAATGTGTGAGCTTGTATTAACTGTTTGTTGCTATAAATATGATACATGAGAACCGTCCTAGCACGTTTTACGCTCTCTACATTAATTTGAATAAGGGCATCAACTCATCATTACGTAACTAATTATTTAAAACTACGAGAAAGTGAGAACTTGTCACAGTTTATTTCTGAGCTTTATTTTAGCAAAATTAATAAACCTCATGCTGAGCGGTAACGTTAACTCCGAAATTATCCCTGTCCTTTATGGAGCCAACCTTATCGCGCTGACGAAAAAGGACGGCGGCGTCAGACCCATCGCGGTTGGTTGCACATTTCGGCGGTTAGTGTCAAAAATTTCAGTTCGGCACATTATCTCAAAATTACAGCATGATTTCGAACCCGTACAATTAGGCTTTGGCACCAAAGGTGGGTGCGAAGCAGCGGTCCACGCTCTCCGCACCTTTCTTGACAACGATCAGTGTGAGGTTTTACTTAAAATTGATGTGAAAAATGCTTTTAATTCGGTTAATAGGGACACCTTGCTTACTGAAATTAGAAACAATGTTCCGGAAATTTATAATTACTTACTAAATTGTTACCATGAACCTTCAAAATTAATGTACAAAAGCAACGAGCTGTCTTCGGAAGTTGGTTGCCAGCAAGGTGATCCCCTCGGACCAGCCATTTTTAGTTTGGCTATAAATTCTATTATTCAAAATTTAAAGTCAAAATTCAACGTGTGGTACCTCGATGACGGGACCTTGGGAGGTGATGCTAAGACTGTACTTTCAGATCTTTCGGAAATTATCCATAAATTTAAAAACATAGGCCTAGTTTTGAATTTTAACAAATGCGAACTGTTCATAAACAGTACTAACAATAACCCGGATATTTTGCAACTTTTCGATTCACTTTGTCCTAATATCAAAATTGTTGACAAGCAAAGTCTTAGCCTCCTAGGGTCTCCTATATTCGAAGATGCCTTTCCTGACCTAATCGATAAATCTGTATCAAAATTCCAAAACTGCGCAGATCGGCTGCTTGAAATCAGTGCCCATCCAGCGCTCACCATTCTAAAATTCTGCCTTTTCTTGCCAAAATTCACATATCTGCTCCGCTGTTGCCCCTTTTGGAAACATCAAAATTTGCTGATCCCAATCGACGCTCTCATAAAGAAATCTTTAGAATCCGTTCTTAATATACAACTCAGCGAGCAATCTTGGACCCAGGCTTCCCTCCCTATCAGAGATGGTGGGCTAGGGATTCGCAAAATTTCAAATGTTGCATTACCGGCATTTCTGTCCTCTGTCCACAGCACGTCCAATCTCGTAGGAAAGATTCTTCCTGTAAACTACGAGACGACAGGCTTGGCTGATAGTAGAAATGCTTGGCTTATGGCTTGTCCGGGTCAAAATCTACCTACAAATCCAAATTCACAACGGAGCTGGGACGAAGTCTTATCGAAATTGACATATTCAAAAATTTTGATTTCCAGCTCAGGCCCAGATCGCGCGAGGCTTCTGGCTGCAGGAAGGAAGGAATCCGGTGACTGGCTCCACGCCTATCCTTCGGCTAGTATCGGAACCTTCCTGGAGCCAGAAACGTTAAGGATAGCTGTTGGGCTGAGGCTGGGGGTTGCGCTGTGCTCACCACACCGCTGTCCCTGTGGTGCCATCGTCGACCAATCCGGACACCATGGACTATCCTGCCAAAAGAGCGCAGGCCGCTTTTCACGCCACGCTGCTGTAAATGATATTATCCGCCGGTCTCTTGCCACTGCCAACGTACCCGCTGTTTTAGAGCCAACAGGCATTGCTCGGGACGATGGCAAGAGACCGGACGGTATGTCTTTGATTCCGTGGAGGATGGGCCGGGTTGTAGTCTGGGACGCAACTTGCGTTGACACCCTGGCCCCATCGCACCTTCACGGAACCACAGTTAAAGCTGGCGCTGCGGCAGAAGCGGCCGAAACAAAAAAAAGGGCAAAATATCAGGGTCTCGGTTCTTGCTATAACTTTATAGCTGTAGGAATCGAGACTCTGGGTCCATGGGGTCCCAGCGCGACGTTGTTTTTCAATGAGTTGAAAAAGCGCCTGGTCGACGCCACTGGCGACCAACGGGCTGGCAGCTACTTTGCACAAAGAATAAGCATAGCTGTTCAAAGAGGAAACACTGCCAGCCTTTTGGGCACCATGCCACGGGGACCGTTTTTAGATTTAATTTAGCTTAGGATAAGTTTAGGATAAATTTAGTTATTTTTATTAATAAGTACATTTCTGTGATTTTTCTTGGTTTAAAAATAAAGTTTTTCCAATTTTAGCATGAAAAACAACAAAGTTTGCATTTCTTTTTCTGCTAAGTACTACGTTACAAACTTTAAAAAGTCACACGCTTATTTAATTCCCTCCATCTTTTATTAAAAACAACTAACTTATATTAATATAGTCCAATACGATTTATGCAAAATTCAAGCAAAAACAAACATTTCATACTCCCATTACAATTAATCGTATTAAATTGTAAATGAACCATTTTCAATCTACGGATGTCACGTCAGGTCGTCGTTAGTAAAATTTTATGGACCTATTCCAATATTTTGCTACACGAGTTGCTTCCAGCAAAGTTAGAAATTACTGCGTACTTAATTATCATAAATTGCACCTCAGTGGCTGTTTAAGTACCTTGGGGTAGGTACTGAACAAGCACTAACAGAGTGCGATCAAAAATTCAAATTTCAAGTTTGAAGCCAATATTTTCTAAGGCAGCTCTTAGAATTTCGACAAAAAAAGATCGCTTTCCGTACCATTAGTATATAATGTATTTAGACACTGACGTCGTCCAATTTTTGTTTTAGAAAAAAAAAGAAAAGTAAAAAGATGAGAATTAAAAAAAAATGCATTATTTTAGGTTTAAATTAAAAACATAGATGCTAGAAGTAGGTAGGTACAATAGTGACAACCAACTGTCGCCTAAAACATACCCACGGAAGATATGGAGATTATGGATTGAATCATACATAAGTACATTACATAAATACATACAATCACGCCTATGTTTCCAAGCACACGAAATGTGACATAGACAAAACCATGATTTCATTCTTCGCAGCCACTTCCAGCATAATTTTTGTTTTGAAAAGAGACGGAAGAGGTAATATAAAGCTAAGCGTCCACAGGTCCGCATCGCACGCATCGGACGCATCGGATTCAATCAGATGTATGGCGAAATGCGATGCGTACGATGCGGACAGGTGGACGCACTTGTATGAGTTTCTATACAAAGAATCCGTTGCGTGCGATACGTCCGATGCGTACGAATTACGATACCGACAAGTGGACGCTTAGCTTAATAGTGACAGGTTAACATCGCTGCCACGTTTGAGCCATTTGCATAAAAAATTGGTTAATGTGTGAATAAAAGTAAAGAATGTGGCGTTCATCACTCCTGTTACAATTTAAAACTTTTTGGCAGGTAGTTACAGCTGTTTTCACCCAGTACCTAACATAAAAATAATCCGTCAAGCAAAAGTTTAATCGATTGTAGATACACTGAAATAGTATTTCCGATATTTATAAAAATGTATCAATGGGTCGCTCTACAAGATCAGCTTTGAGATGGCGTCATTAAGAAACCTGCGGCACCACTTACATCATCGGCGGAATTACATAGTGTTTAGTTTACCCAATCGCGCGGTCATCGCTGACACACCCAGCAAAAAGCAACACTGTTCTATATTCGCCTAACACAATGCAAACATTAAGGTCTTCAATGGAACTTACTTGACTTTTAAACTGAATAACAACTGTACCTTACATTGAAAAGCTGCTAGATGGGAAGAATGTTTATCTAAAAAAAATGTATAGGTCACTTTGCGAAGGCAAAATTACAAGGTAACTATAATACTGAAACGAAATGTCATGCAAATATTTATCAAAGTACACACTACCGATTCTGCAAGGCTAGCCGGGAAAATTCACGCACTTGTTGTTGCTACGGTAATAGGAATTATAGCTTCATTCTTATATTGTTCCCTGGGCGAGTCCAAAAGAGAAGCTAGTAAGTTTTTTTTTAATGCACATAACACTTTTATCTAAGGAACTTAAGGTAGACAACACCTGTACAGGGTATAGTCAACACCTGATGTTCTATTCTTAAAGATAAGATAGCAAAATGCATCGGCGTTGTAAAGATAAAGCATTGATGCAACCGTTATCTGTTTGTTAGCTTATTTGAGTAGGGCTGAAGATAATCCACGCACCTACTGAACTAATTTTGAAACATTGATTCTGTTTGCTAGCTATGACATAATGTATGTAACGCTAAAGCAGTTCATGTTAGAAGAGAGGAATCCCATAACAAGACGGTCCGAGTCACGTTTATGAATATTTCGTCCACGTTCGTTCCCGTGGAGCTATATGAAGTAAAAGAGCCATGGAGTCCCTACTTCTGAATGTTCATTTATTATTACGTAAGAATATTATCCTATCTACGTAGAACTGTTCTAGCAATCAGTAAAATTACTTGTTTATCCGGCTTTGTTTGTTATTCTCGAAAACTAGTCTCGGACTACATTCGGACATAGGAGATAAGTTCGAGCGGTAGTTTTCTTAATTACGTTTACCGGTCCGAAATACACGGCGATTGTATTAGTTTAAACTGTGACTAAAAATCGTCCTTGCTCCGCCGCCGCAAACATGTTACGCAACCTAACACACACGCTAGAAACTAACGTGCTAAATGTACATTGCAACTCACTAGAAACTTAGGTACCAACCGTAAAAATATCTACTAATAATATTATCATACTCCGTGACTTTTTCTGAATAGTGTAACTTTAAAGTATTGTTATGGAGTTTTATTTACTCATCCAACATATTACCACGCTGAAGTGGCAATGGACTGATCATATTATAACTTTATAACCCGAAGAACTGATAAGGAGTTCTTGAGTGGAGACCACGTAACGGTACACATAGCGTAGGATGTACGTAATCAAGCTCGGTGGATCATCTTCACGAGGGAAGAGCTGGATGAGAGAGGTCGAAGATCGTGCTCAGAGGCGTGGCAAGTGAGAGGCCTATGTCCAGCAGTGGACGAGCATAGGCGACGAAGAGACGATGATGATGATGGAGTTTTATAGGGTTTAAATCATTAATATTTCAAAATAGGTAAAAATGCGGCTGTAATAGAAGCAGGGTGGGTAAGACCATCTGGTTGGGAAGATCCTCCATTTGTTAATTAATACGTCATAGAACTCTTATGTGGCTTATAAACTTTATATTTATCAAAGACGACAAATTTTACGTACTAGATGGTTCCAATCCCACTTCAAATAAGTAGATAGTCTTACTCTAGATGTGAATAAAGTATACTAGTCTCGCACACCCTGATTTGTTTTTTTTTGCGTTAGCTTCAAATTTTGAGTGGTATAGCGTGGCACTAGTGCAATTTATTAAACCTACAACAATTTGTTTGAGTGGTTTTGATGCAAAAGTTCAAATTCATTACTGTATCCAATTATTGCCACGGTCAGATTGTTTAATGCTTGAACACTAATTGCTCCGGGACCGCTTTGATATAGTGCACGTGATTTTGAATTAGTAATATTCGGTAATGAATAAAATAGACGTCAAAAGCTACTGTAACAAACAAACGTGATTCATTTTGGACCGAATTATCACTTACCATCAAACATGGTTGTGGTCGGACAAACACACATATTATGTATGTCTACGTAAAAATACACAGATACTTGTTACTGTTCACATGGACTACCAATATATTATTAGAGATTATATGTACTCTCAAAAGTCCGGTAGTATTAGACATCCTTGAAGTCACAAAGCCAGACCAAAATAAAATACTAGTTCTTCTTTAGTTTAGTGGCGTAGGTAAACGATAGCTTTAATTACAGGTCTCGGGCACGCAATGTCGCCGGCTCACTAAACTGTAGTAAACTGTACTAATCGGAGCGATAATATCAACAAACAGTCGCAATTTCGCTCCGTGGGCGATATTTATTGCCTTAATTTAAATCCTATTGTAACGAAACGGCTAACCACCCGTGAGTCTTTTGTTGCTTTTAATTATGCCCGACATGCCAAGAAAAGACTGAATTCCGCAAATGGTTAATCGTTTTATCCTACGCTCGTTTTTTTACAATCGTTTATACTGTCGATTTTTTCTGATCAACGCATGAATAGGTATGTCAGCTCAATAGTGCCAAAAGCTGTGCTGATTGACACTGTGATCTGACTATAATACCTTCAGAGAATCGTCAATGTTGAAAACTCGTACGCAAAGCCGCTGCGGACAGCTGCGAGCGAACGTGGTATCCTTTTCATGCGATGAAAAGGCGTTCAGTAACAGTACCCGTAGCATACCGGTTTAAAACAAACGTGATAGAAAATCGTCAAATGGTAGCGTCCTACGCGGTAGAGTCGCATGCGCCAAACTCGTCCGGCAATTTAACAATCACGAGAGATGTCAGTTATGAGAATTAACCCCTGATGTTGGATAAGAGACATTAGCTAATGCTTTTAATACTGACACTGCAAATGTATGAAGATTATGAACTAGCGATCACGATTATAGAAGTCGTTTGCAGGAACAATGGTAGAGCTGATGTAATGTCGCGTTAGTCGTAATTGTCACTCGCGATTAAGATATTTATGATTGCGGAAACCGAATACAGAGTTTATTACCTAGGTTCAGCATATTTGCTCTACTAGACTACAATCATGGAAGTCAATTACGATTGGAATTAACTTTTCGCTCATACGAAATGAACGTAAATAAACCTGCGATATTTTAAAATTTATAAATATTCTCATGTTTCGCTAATCTGTTTACGGTGGCTGCTCTCTTGTTATCAAAAACCCTTAATCATTATTTCTTTGATAACTCTACAAAAACTTTTCCAACTATCTAAACCTTTAAAGCCGTTCGTTAAAAAGGTAGCTCGAATCTCCGAAGACGCCATTGTTCGATTTACAGTTCATTAATCAGCATCATTGTGCAAAGTTCGGGACCGCGTCGCGCCCACCGCGGCCGCTCCTTTATTTATTAATAAACTATTTCACTAATCACTTCAAAATTTCAACAACGTGATAAAGAAAAGATCGATCGTAAAATTTAAAATCGCAAAAAGTGGCTCCAAAGCATGAAATAGTTTTGAATTCGTGTGCTTTGCCGTGCCACCTTTGAGAATATATTAAAAACACTTTAGTGAAAACATGTGTAGGCGTGTACGTAGGTACCTACTTACATAATAATCCGTACCAATACCAATATACATATATATAAATGTGAAAGTGTGTTTGTTTGTTTGTTTGTCCGTCTTTCACGGCTAAACGGAGCGAGAACGTAGAACGTAGAAAGCTATAAATTGGTATGTGTGCTATCTCTTCTGTGATACCCCGAAGTTAACGCGAGCGGAGCCACGGGCAAAAGCTAGTTAAGTATACCTATTTCAAAATAAGTCCAAAACAAAACATCACTAACATAGCCGTATAACGACGCTAACGAATGAAAAGGTAAGGTTAAGTAAAGGCCGTCGTATTGCAAACATCCTTTCTTGTCAGCACGGGATATTTACTAAGTGATGGATGATAACTCTATTCATCTTCTAGTTCCTACAGCAAATTAAAGCTCGTGCAATCCTACAGCGATGCCCTAAAATACCAGCAACGGACGTCCTAAACTACTTCCCATTTAGAAGTCCACTGACTGACATGTCAGCAAACGGATGCGTTGCATTAGGTAAATCCCATAAATCGTCAACGCAGCACGCAATACAAAGAGTATATTTCTGATGTAAAAAGTTTAGACAGAAATCACGCGAAATATAATGTGGTGCTTAGAAAAAGTCACCCACAAAGATTTAGACATCAAAGCGCCACAAAATGTGTACACCCGCTCTTATTTAAAATTCTAAACAAATAAGGTCGTGTGTAATTTTTGTGTTCACATGTCGACATATTTTGTGAGTGACTGTACAGTGTACAGCGTAATGCATGGAGCGTAGGTACATCCTACTGAAACAATTCGGGGACCCAAACTGGAATGACATGTCGTTGAGGACCGTGATCGCATTCTCGGATTACATCACATTATGCAACTACAGACGCTTGTAGAATTCAATCGACCTTAATTAAAGAGTGCATCGGACAAGGACCTAATCGACCGCTAATTAACAAATTAATTAGACCATCTTCATTCCGGTCCCGTTCCATTAAATATTCAGCTCAGTGGTTAGTTTCAAGTGTTAATTAAACTATTTGATGCGATCATTTATTAAGATCCTTAACAGATTGATATAAATTAAAGCAATGCAATGCCTGTGTTCGACAACATTTTGTGTTGGTACTTAATTTTGTGTTGTTCCGGCGATTAAACGATATAATTAAATTTAATCAAGAGTTACTCATCCATACAATCTGATTGTCTAGGGACTTGATTGTTTTCTATACAATAAAGATGATGAATGTAACAAAATATAACAAGGACAGAAACATGTTCAATAACAATAAGAACAGTTGGTTTTAACATGTAAAAAATAAAAAATAATGAATTGGTATTGAATCATAAATGAAGATATCATAAGCATAACAGTAATCGTATGCTAAACGATATACCATCCTACCTATGAAACTTATGTACCTACTTAAAGGTTAAAACTGACTGATAGTTAAAAGAATCAAAAGTTTTTAATTTGTCATAGTACATATAACCCTATGAGGATTATACATATACATAATACATTTTGTACTTAGTACACAGTGAGTTCGTTATACCAAGTTTATAACAGTAGAAATACCTACCTACAGTACAGGGCAGAGCCGTATAAAAAGACAATACGTCGCGAACTCAGCATCTGAAACAATGCTTTTAATAGGGTTGTGCATTTGAATTTGAAAACAAGTAACCTGACCAACAAAAGCAAAATCGATACAAGTTTATAACAATTATACTTCATTATCATCCATACTAAAGTTATGCAAGAACAAAATCAATTGGACCAACCCTTGAAGAGTTCCCTCTAGTAGAGACAGTCCTAGTACTCCTAGTCAAGTCATTAATTAAGTCACAAGTGAAACTAAATAAAAGCTTGTAAAACAGCGTGTCCTTCAATTCATGTATTACAGTATACTTTTATAACAACACCGATAATTTTTGGGTACGTATCTTGGCACTCATTGTGTGAAGCAGTTTTGTCAAAAAGTTTTGTATTAAGTAATTTTTGAACTGATTCGTGCTGTTTTTATTCGTGTATCTGTCACAATGAATAAATCTTACCATGTCTTTTACGAGTGTGAAAGCGGCAACCCTAGCTGGGAGAGACCGGCAACTAAGGGCAAAGACACTGCATTATCACACTAACGAGAGTAAGTGAGTTTAATTGTGTTTATGGCATTAACATAACACAATAGGCGCCGTCGCCAGCGCCGCGTCTGCTGCCGGCCATTTACTAATTGTTCGAACCTCTATTATGTATCTACCTAACACACCGAGCTTGGATTTTAGGAAGTATCGATACGACACAACGAAGATTCCGTTTTGAATTACCAGTTTTATAAATTGGACAACAATGTCATGAGCACAACAATTGATGGTAGACCAAGAAGATAGAAACTGTTAACTGAGATTCAGTGTAAAACACGGAAATACTATAATTGTAAAATTTTAATACATTATGCAGATCGCCCATAAGGGATCCAAAAGGGCTTACACAAATACTGTTCCTACTAGATAAATATTGTCAAAATCTCCTATTAAATCTTCCAACCTTAGCGTAAATCAAAACATATATCACAGTCTTTAATCATATATCTCAATCAGCGCGACAGCAATGACCCGTTGATTTCCAAACCGGACGAAGCACTATATAAAAGAACCCATAAAATACCTAATAATAATCTTGCGTTACGATCCACACCCAACTGCTCCGATTGTTTTTATCAAACTTTATTAATCACCATTGTTTATTTTCCTATACCAAGCTCGTGTTAGGAATCTACTGGGAATTTGTAAATAATATACTCGAAATCAAACTATGCTTTCATTGTTTCACTCTAAAATAAAAACGGTGGGAAAGTGCGTGAGAAAGGAACTTCTTCAGAAATTGTGCTACAAATGAAGTCAGTACTTTGTACAGTTACGGCCTTGCTTATAAAGTGGCTAATTAATGAGTATACTTACGTGTGCACGGGACTTGCCATAGAAATGGTTTTGAACCATTTGAACTTAAACTTTAAACCAACAAGTTCGGTTAAGCTAATCAATAAGCTTTTATACAATAGAGGACTAATTTCCATCAAACGGCCCGCATCTGACGGGACTGGAAAGAATTTTACGATCTTAAACAATATTAAATCATATAATAATGCAGTTTTTAAGAGGATAGGAGTCGCACCACTTCAGGGAGAAAACAGGGGACTAGGTACGTTTGTATGGAGAAGTGGTGCGCTGGTGCGATTCCTATCCTCTTAATCTTAAGTCTTCACATATCTAGTCTAGTTAGGCACAATCACTTGACAGAGGACGTCTTTCGCGACTTGTGTGGCCGTTTGGTGATAATATTCATTAGTTACTGTAATTCAATTCATTGGAATTAATTATGTAAGAGTACTAACTTATTGTTCGATCTCAGTGACAGTCAGGGGCATTTCGGTGATATTGTGATATGTATTTCGCAATCTACGGTCAAGGCTGCCTGACAAAATAAACAGAAGCAAACAATATCATTAATAATACGCGTTCTGCAAGTAATACTTCGTCGTTAGCAAATTGCCTTAATTCTCTAAAAAAAACTGCTATTCATCAGGGATATTATACGAACTCAATCAATGAAAATTGATTGCTTTTTCCTGGTTTCATAATTGCTTTAAGCGCGTTGGGAAATGTAATGAGCAATTTTTGTTCGGGTCGACTTAATCACATTTCAATAGCAATTACTGAGTTTATGGGTTATAATAGTATATTGATTTACATGATGTTGTACCTATTTAAATGACATTATCCGCCGGTCCCTGGCCACTGTCTTGGAGCCAACAGGTAGGTATCGCACTTGGCGATGGCATGTCAAACGGTCTGTCTTTGATGCCGTGGAGGATGGGCCGAGTTTTAGGATAGATCCTAACTAGCTTTACACTCTGGCCCATCACATCTCCGTGAACAACAAATAAAGTTATCGCGACGGCTGAAGCGGCCAAATAAAGAAATATCAGAGTCTCGGTTCTGCCTATAACTTTGTTGCTGTAAGAATCGAGACCCTGGATCCACAATTTTTCTGAACGAACTAAAAAAGCTTCTACTTCGACGCTACTAGCATCCAACGGGCTGGCAGCTTCTTCTTCCAAAGAATTAGCATCGCTGTTCGATGGGGGAACGCTACCAGCTTTTAGAACTTCACGCCCCAGGAGCCCTTTTTAGATTTTTCACTTTAGAATATTTTTGGTCAGTTTTAACAATATTACTTTTTAGTTTTGTAAACAACTTTTTATTTTATTAAGAGAAAATGCTAGCGTAATTAAGTAATTACAATATCGGCTAATTGGCGGGTTTGCGCGGGGATCTAGACTTGGGGCGGTCTGTGTCAGGCACGACATTCTTTTGGGGGGCGATGCAACGTTGTGTCGCGACTGATACCCTTTGTTACCAGGGGCAATTAGCAAATTCCATATCTATGACACTAATTTGCGACTAAACAAAAGTTGATGAAGAAAATATACATGTATAGGTACCTACAAGTTTATGATAGTGGATTCAATTATTCTTTCTTTAATAAGTACCTTAAATTTTTAATCAATACCTACGTACGCAAGTAAGTTTCATGTCAAGCAGTTGCTTTGTTTGTATTCACATTCTTTAAGAGAACATGTCAACAAGAATTAGTTCATGGCTTGAATTGATTTAAATTATAAAAATTAAGGAATAAGTATTCTATTGTAACGTTTCATTGCGCTGCTAAAAAACGATTAATTTAATTTAAAGATTAGAAAATCAGATACTCATACATTGAAGTGCTTGGAATAAACGCGGCCATACGGAAGAAAAACAAGTGTGAAGTAGGTGTCAACTCAACGACATGGGCGTATTATGACGTAACGAAATGTGACGTAAAAATTGGAAAACAATATTTGGTACGTATGTAAATATCAATTTTATCTACAGATCATGCGCATACGTATATTTTGTTTAAATTCAGGTGTCTACTAGAACAATCGGGTCGGCAGAGACCCATTTCGTTTTGATGAGTAAATCACCGGGCGAAGTAGGGCGCACGACCGCTCACGACAAAGATAACTCGGTGCAATGTCAATACAACATTATAAATAAACAGACGCTTACTCCTTTATTCTATGTTATTATCAGCAGATAAGATTCTTGAAATTATAATCAGAGACTGCTATCGTTGTTGGATATTTTGACCAACGCCTTTCTTCACGACATTGTTTTTGTTTCAATAAACATGAGCATTGTAACTTAGTAGGCGTAGGCAGATATTTATATATTTCAGGGTTTGAAATCTAACTCAATAGACTGAAAAGAAACTTAACTTTAACACAGTAATAATGTATTTCTAGGGAAATAGGTTTAGTTGTGCTTCAGGCGACAGGCTGGCAACCTGTCACTATTACCTATCTGGTTTCAAACCTAAAATGATCATAGAAGTTGTCATAAATATCTGTAGCGCCCCAGCGCCACATGCGTCGAACAGCCGAACTAAACGGTTCTACATCGCGCTAACGAAGTTTCGACGAACGGTTGCATAAATACAACTTCCAACTTCCTCTCAATGGACTTCGGTCCCCGGGCATAACATCTGCCCGGAGAGAGATCTCTCTATTGTAGTCTTTCCCACAATGGTGACCTTCGACTTGGACACTTGACGCAACCTTTCTCGACATACCTACATCGATCTACCTACATCATCATGACGACGCAGTCACAGCAAGCCAGACTTACGGCACTTGTGCACCACTAGCATGTTGACAACCTCCATGCCTGGTGTCTACAGTGACCAACCCTCTACCTACACTGCTAGCTACGCATCCAACGCGGCACTCTCACGTAGCTCTAGGTACGCACTCCGCCAATCTCATCGGATCTGAGCAACTCGCTCTCCGACAATCACGGTGGATCATCAACGCTCGCCAACGCGGCTCGAGCTCACAACTGGCCCTTGCTATCTCCCACTGCACTGCGATGCCTCACCGACCTCCGGTCTAAAAGGGGGGCTGATGTAGCGCCCCAGCGCCACATGCGTCGAACAGCCGAACTAAACGGTTCTACATCGCGCTAACGAAGTTTCGACGAACGGTTGCATAAATACAACTTCCAACTTCCTCTCTGTGGACTTCGGTCCCCAGGCATAACATCTGCCTGGAGAGAGATCTCTCTATTGGAATCTTTCCCACATATCTATACAGAGGCCTTATTGCCGTAAAATGAAGTACATGTTTAAATATTTATGTACGGTCCTCTGTCACAGAATAGATAATAGTACAAGCCTCTGTACAGATATTAGTGAACTCGACTATACTTTTTGTTTACAGTATGAAAATGCTTTAGGTACGCATAAACTTCTACTGTAACTAAGATGCAATAAAAGAAATCAATAGAGTAAATGTGTGAATATTTAGAAATGCCACCTACACGCAGTATTTGCGGTGAGAAGTTGGCGTTCTGTCAACAAACTCACAGGGCCACTAACACTCTTATTGATTTGATGTACTCAAAACACCTCATTTTGATTCCAAGCTCTTGAATGGCATTATGCTTTTCAAAATGTGCCAAATCAAGCAGATGAAAGCGTATGTTATTGTAGATATAACTTAAAAAAGAAGTGACAAGTTTATTGATTTCAAATTTCTAAGTATATGGGCTCGATTAAAAATGAACTCGGAGGTAAAAAAATACTTACTAACTATTTAATATAGTTACATCATTTAACTTTAGTTCAAAATAGTTCACTAAACGAAACGTGTTAGTACTAAACCTTAAAACTATTTTCTTCGAAAAAGATTCCATATTTCATAGCCTTGGGACACGAGAAAGAAAGTTGTAACGAAGGCTATCAAAAATTATCGTTTGAGCAGAAAACTGCTTCAATGTTAGCGAAATTCAAAACAAATTCGATAATTTTATGATTTGATAAAGCTATGATAAGAACGTTACAATAAAATGCATAGATAATTTTATTGAATTAAGCAATATCCGTTGATAATAACTCACTGTGGTTATCTTTATCTGTGACAGTTTGCATTCGTACCCTGAGTGTTTCGTTCATTCTAGCCAAACTTTGTTAGGTAGGTAGTCTACCAGGACGTTATTGTTATTTCTGTACTGCTTCATAATCATCACAAAAGGCATTAATGATACAAGTGTATTTTGTGAAATGAACCGATTTTCAATCATATTTATCTACCTACACTCATCATACCTATGTATAAATAGTTTTGAAAAATATTAAAAAAAATTATACGACCTTTTAAAAGATGGCCAAAATGGCGAGAATACGGAATCGCAAAAACAATTGCGCAGCGGTGTCATAGGCTCGTTGTCCAAATTTGAAATAATGACCCGTTTTGATTTTTCTTATTTTGGTGTACCTACTTAATTATAATATCGATATTAGTTTTATAATGTAAACATTATATGCTGCCATAGGCAGATTTATTCATTTAGACCGTTTGCTTATTGCGTCTAAACGTAATACCTACTAGGGACATGATTTGGATGTAGATAAACAACTACATTGTTTCACAGTAGAAAAATAGATCTTGGCCAACCATTAGCCACAAGAAATGAAACTAAGTAAGTAGTGAAATTGACTATATTCAACTAAATTTTATCAGAATATTTTTAGTACCTCGTCCAAAATTTCAGCCGGTAGGTATTAATAATATTATTTTATAGAAAAATTTAAAGATACGGAGATAATAGGCTGCCTTAATAAGGCAAATGAAATTTAATGCTTAAAATAATAATATTACGGTGAGATATTAAATAAACTTATTACGCGGGGTGAGCTAGGGTCAGGGTTAACGCATACAATTTTTCATAATAATGCTATGAACCTATGATAAAAATAATTGTTTGTAAACTAGGCCGATATAGTTAGCCGTGCAATAAATCACTAGCATTGTCATTCGTCTAATAAAGTGTGAGGTAGTCTGCGGTAACAGTTTAAAGGAATGTGGACAATTTGTCTTGATGATAAAGAATTGACGCCCATTGTGTTGCTCCCACTCAGTGCCTCTACCATGAGTGGCTGTAGTAAAACCTCGTTACGT
>BHDV01030964.1:0-32779 GCA_005406045.1 Adoxophyes honmai
CACACACACACACACACACACGGACACAAGAACACGCACGCACAAACATACACACACGCACGCATGCCACACATCCCGATCGGGGCAAACGCGCCTGGCGAGTACACAGCATTTTAAAAGAGACTAGTCAGAGACTACTAGACACAAACTGGGAATGTCCAATCAACGAATGATAAAAAAAAAAAAAAAAAACATTTTTTGTAACGGTTCGTAAAGACCATGATTGACAAGATCACATTACAAAACTACTTGGCATAAAGTGTCTTTTTTTTTCTAAAAATGTGAAAAATACATTAGATATACAAAGATTAACATATAAAAAAAAATAGTATTATTGCGTCTGAAAGTACATACTCTACATAGGTATAATAGGGAAATTTTGATATGTAGATAGAATTAATGATGTTATTGTTATTTTGGCTTCCAAAAGATTTTCAAATGAATCCCAGCACTTAACTGCAAAATGTGTCTGCAAATTAATTTTAGTTTTTGGGTCGATCAACTATTTTATGTCCCTGGTTGCCATGGTTACGTGTCCTGACTAACCGAGTAAAATTGTGATTTTCTAGAATATAATCCGCTATAAATTAAGATTTTTTTTACAGTTGTACGCATTTCTTTATGGCGCATCTCCTGAGCATAGAACGGGACCTGAATTACAAACTTTTTCTAAGCAACTCTATCACAGTTGTCCCCTGACTTACGGGACAGAATAACAACACAAAATAGTTGATTGGCCCTTTTAACAACATCACCTAAATATAAATAAATGGATATTTCCAGAAAAAAAAATACTTAGGTACTTATGAATGAAAATGAAAATGACATAAAAGTAAACACGGGTATATTTTTTTCTGAAAACCCCCAAATACCATACCATACCAGTATTTTATGTACTAAAGAGTGTTACCTTTCAGGCAGGCGGGCCGCGCCGCGCGAGCACTCGGCGACCGCTCGGAGCGTCTGCGTTTCCACGCGTCAATTTAAGATCAACCGTTGTTATCAACATTTGTCTTAAATTACGCACAGGATCTTGTAATGTAGCGGAATACCGGGCATCAGAGCGAGTGAATGATTTGTATTATAAGCGTGCACTTTAGGCCATGCTAGCCGACTCGCTGACTACCCTCATGTTAAGTGTTCGCTACAGTCTCGGCATCTACGTGGCAAGATTTAATTAATGGGGGTAAGTTCGTGTATCGATTTTTCATGGAAAAAGCGATGTGCGAACTTATTCCCACTACGCTTGCCGACTTAGAAGCCACGGACGCCCGCCCCTCGGCGCTAAGCTGTCCGCGCGGCCGCAGCGCTGGCCACTTGTACATAGTTATTGCGGTAAGGCGCGCTTCTAGGACCGAATCATAATGCGGACACTGTATATTTCCACGCGATATTTTATTTATCATTTCAAAATCGCTTAGCTTTTATAATTGTTTATGATATACCTAATATAGCATGACGCTGAGCAACACTGGCGTCTCTCGTTCCTGGCTCGGTTTTCTGTGAGAAAACGATACTAAGGAACTGGTTCCGTGTAATTTGAATGCGTTATTGATTATTTTATAACATCATGGAAGAAATACTTACAAAGTTATGTATTAATATATTTTTTCCGTAAATGCGCTATTCCTCGGTGTCCAACTGCCAAGAACATAATTACCTAGCTTCAAACTCACTTTGTATTTTAAAACACCAATTACGTTTGTAATCTAAAATTAATTTTATAGAAACCATTGTTAAATTTAGTATTTTATAGAAAAAAATGGGAAAACTTCTCCACCACTTCCCCGATGCTACCCAATGGTGGCTACGTTTAGAAAATAGGTGCTAAGATTCGAGGCGACGACACACTTCAACTGATATGCTCAGTGCATATTTAAAATTATGTAATCTACTTACTTTTTCTAACATTGCAATATCTAATTAAGTAGAGATAGTATCCAACCGAAGGAAAATAACGCAAGGCCAGTACACTGACCGAACAAGTAGCGATCATGATACTGCCCTTTACAACTGTAAGTTCCACTCTAATCTGCTGTAGGTCTTAGATCATAGTCCAGTACTTTAGCCACCTAGTCATTTCGCATCCTGCGTTCCACGGCCCGTCGAACAAAGGGCAGCTGTCTATTAATTTAAGTTGTTAAGAGCCCTGGCCACACTTTTGTTAAAGATTCAGTGGAAAACATTACTTATGTACACTTCTCGCCAAAAACGTGTCCGAGACAGGGATACCCTGTTGCAAACAGCGTCGCGCGCGGGCGCCTCGCGAACTGCCAATGCAAGTGATCAGCCAAATACATGTATATTCACAAAACGTAACGCTTTAAATATGTAACATATGTTTTGTATATCGGCACTAGGTTACTAAAGCACTCGCAATAAATTATTGATTTATTTTTGTTCACCAGTGTATGTCTAATGAAATGAAGGCTTTATCACAAAGTCTTGCTATAATGTTGAATTTTTTAATCTATATTTAATGCGGTTAGCGACATGTTTTACGAAGCTTCTGAATGCAACTACAATGTTGACCTCACCTCACCCTGTAGTTTATATCGGCCACAGGGGAGGATGAGGCCAACGAGATATAGATGCACCATGTTCCAAGAGAGCAATGCCACCACTAAATGCGCTTCACTTGTACATTTTAAACCTAACTGATTTGGATTGTGTAGCTTAATTAAGTTTTATACATTGTATAACAAACAGAAGTAATGTTATAGTTTCAAATGAATTATGTATGTGATTAGTGATTTACAGAAAGTTCCTAAGACTTAATAATTACTAGATGCCATTTTTATTATTGTATAAGTTTGAGTTCACTATGTAAGTGACTAACTATTTTGTGTTCTTATTTATATTTGAGTGGTGTAAAACGTACCTACTAGTGTAGGAATGCATAATATGGAAATAGTGGAGCTAATTATGTGCATGCGTAATTCAAAGAATTTATTTTAAAGTTTTTTTGTATAAGTTTGTACAGCTATGTACGGGGGCTGTAGCCACTTAGGTTAAGTGATGAGCATTTAATGATAACAATAATTAATTTATATGGTTCACCTGATTGAACAAACTTAGAACATTTTAACAACAGAATCAAGTTATGTAATTTGTGGCCATACAGCATCAGTTCACTGATAGGCAGCACACTCAAGGACGATGCACGGAACAAAGCAAGTACTCGTTGATTGTAACATAATGCATTTGCTAAAGTTGATTTTCATTTGTGGCTTTTACAAGTTGTGTAATTTAATTGTACATTATACAATTTAAAATTGTTGTTGTTGAAATAAAACATGGTACATAAAACATTTGTAATTTTTTTTATTCAGTCCAGAAATTTATTATTTACAAGTATTCCTGTCAGCAGTCAGGTAAAATGGATAAATCATTCAGTGTGATACAAAGTTCTTAGTCACCATTCTACTGACGATATTATCAAGTAACTCATTATCCGATGCACAGTTAATCTTATTCAGTTTGTAGGTTGTTTTTAAGTCTTTCAAATCAGTATATTGATTGAGGTCACTAATTGGGCACAATGTTCCTTCTATTAGAGGAATTATTTCACTGCTATGGTCCATCTCAGCCGTTGTTATGAAACAAACCAGCAGATTCTGTTCTTTCTCTATTCCAAACTTGCTTAAACTTTGTGAAATATTCTTAGATAGAGACAAGTTGTACAAAATTTCTGCATACACAGTTCGTGTGACCATACAGCCAAGTTTCTCTGCAACCGCTGCTCTATTAGCAGCGACCGCTACTTGGAATGGGTTTAGTATCAAACTAGGCTTGATTACTGTACAACTCCAATTTCCTTTGATGATATTATTTCTGATTGCTTCTACATTCTGGACGTCCTTGAAAAGATATACCTGTAAACTAGTTTTAGTATCAGGGTCGAGTTCACAGGAATAACATTCCGAAGTCATTTTTTCCTCCTTTCTTAAATCGAAAATTTCCAAATTCAAAGCAATTGCTCTCAAACAAACAGCGCTATCAATACGATACTTGTACTGTACTGTACTGGGCTCATGGGCTGAGCTGTGAGCTGACAGCTGACTGAACAATCTGAACATGTGGAATTGACATTGACATTGACGGCTGGGCCAGGAAAGGCAAAGGCAGAAAGAGAAGTGATTATTTTGTTCTTTCATGTAAAAAGCTAAAGAAATGTAGTTTATACTATCTGCTCTTAAAATTGTTTCATAATCTTATTGGTTTCTAGATGCTTTACATTCATTTTATCATACCATACAAGGTTTATAATTTATTTAATGTTGAAGTTTAGTTTTTTAGATTGGTTTCCTATTATAGCCCATCGCTATACGCTATAATAATTCTTGTCCACACCACAGTAACTGTCACTGATAAAGTAGCACAAGTCAAGTAAAAACAAATATATTGTATATAGTTTGTTATCAGCAAGATAAAGAGTTCAAATAAAATTGAAAGACTAATGTACCCCGATAGCCCGATACTCTCTACACTACATAGCAAATAATATTCGATAGTTATCTGTTACAAGTATAAGATAAAAGTAGCTACCAGTTTATTTATTGTAGCCTCATCAACAGGAAGGTTTTAGTGACATCTTATAGGAAAACTGTGATAATAAATTTGCAAATATGATGGTGTCTAGGCTGAGCAGTTTACGGTTACTGTGTGTCGCCGGGCGGCGCAGCTTGTCGACGGCGAGCGAGGGCGGCGGGCCGGTCGTGTTCCGCAAGCTGGCGGGCGCGGACGCGGGCATCGCGGTGTACGGGCTGAGCGCGCCGGCCACGCGCAACGCGCTCAGCTTCGACATGGTGGACGCCATGCGTGAGGTCAACCAGCTCATCCGCGAGGACACTAAGATCTCCGTCGTCGTGCTGCACAGCTTGGTGCCCGGCATCTTCTGCGCGGGTCAGTGCGCGGTGCGCGACCTTAACATATGGCAACGTTAAGTCATCAGTTTATCCCTAACACTTCTTTATTTTTCAGGTGCTAATTTGAAAGAGAGGTATAACATGTCAGATGATGAAGTTGCAAAATTTGTTCGGAGACTGAGGGAGACTTTCATTGAAATTGAAGACCTTCCGATGCCTACTATAGCTGCTATTGAGGGTGTAGCTGTGGGAGGTGGGCTGGAGCTAGCCTTAGCATGTGACATCAGAGTAGTGGCAGAATCAGCCAAGCTGGGCTTGGTTGAAACTGGCAGAGGACTCATCCCTGGTGCTGGCGGCACCCAGCGGCTACCAAGAGTCATTCATCTCAACATTGCAAAGGAGTTAATCTATACCTCGAGGGTGATCAGCGGCAAGGAAGCCAAAGAATTAGGTCAGTTGAGTTTAATTTTGATATAGTATTATTTCATGCCATTGCACAATTTTAGATATTGAAGTACTTATGTATGACATAACATATTTGTTTTGTCATATCATCACAGGATTTATCTCTAAGTATTTTTGGCTTTGTTGTAATCAAACAGTCTATTTTCAGGCATTGCAAACCATGTTGTGCCACAAAACAGCAATAAGAATGGAGCCTTTGAGAAATCGTTGGAGCTGGCGCGGGAGATCATCCCGAACGCGCCGATCGCGCTGCGCTGCGCCAAGCAGGCCATCAATGAGGGTGTGCAGCTGGGCATCAAGGATGGCTACGAGGTGGAGCAGAAGTGCTATGAGCAGAACATTCCCATGAAGGATCGCATTGAGGGCATGCTGTCCTTCATAGAGAAGCGAAAACCTGTTTACAAGGGGCACTAGGTGTGCGCAGTGTGTAATGGGTCATTCACTTCAGTTGCAAGCAATATTTGCTTGCATGGATGATAGGGGATCAACAGTCGCATATTTCGACAGCTTTCAAAGTGTGATATCAAGTCTTGAATTAATTGTTAAGTACATTGTTATTTAATTTTTAAACTTTTACAGATGTTAAATGAAATTAATATAATCAATTTTGATTGATAATATATTTTCTGAACATTTTACAATGTCTACTTGAGTTCAATAAAATCATGAAATTAAAATATTACTCTTTTATTTTCACTATTATCAGTGATTAATGTATTATTTGCAATCTAAAATTTATTTTTATCTCCATCAGTGAAATATTTTTTCTGGTTCATAAATTTAAAGCCTTAAATTTCTATTCAACATTTTTTTATTTTCTTCATAATCATTCTATGCCAGTCAAATCAAGTATATTTTCTATAATTGAATGAATAAAGAAACAAAGTTTAAAATGTTTCCCTGTCTTGTGGGAATTTTGAAAAATCCTTCCTTGGTGCACCTCAACTCACCCTAAGCTATAACCAAACAAAGTCTATGTAGGTAAGAAAGCCCTTCGAAATTGAGCAATCTAGGCTGTGGAGCATTTAGCATGGAGCCAACCCATGTTTTTATGTTTTTACTTTGTTTATGGATTAGTATAAATTTCGTAAGTGGCTACAAAGACTATGCCTGTCGCGAAATTAAGTTTTAGTTTATTTGACTTTCATATAGATAGACATATACACTTGTGGAGATTGTTCTGTTTTACATTTTTTTTATTTTGGGAAGGATCAGACAGGAGACAACAAGGATCAACATTACATTGTGAACAGCTAATATCATCTATTTTTTTGTTTGATTTAGTAAATCACAATTTTATGAAGAAAGGGGCTTGTAATTTGTAATGCTTCACAGCCGTGTCGTTTATCAGTTTTGGTGGATGTCAGACAGACCAGGCATGCCCCCAATTTAACGTCTTTTTTTGGAGTCTGGCACAGCTGTTGTCATACAGCAACGTTTTTGAAACTGGGTGCTACAATAACTTGGTTAACCTTTTGACCGCCAAGGCGCGAAGTGAAACGCTGTGCTCCTAACGCCAAAGCAGTCAGTCGGCTCTTAGATAATGCTTGTTTTTTTTCGAATGGTGCTGTATTTTTTTATTTAAATTAGGTATAAAATAACTTACAATACCTATAAATAAAGTAAACCTAGAAAAAAGTTGAAGCGTTTTATATTTTAATTCTTTTGCAATAACTTCGACGCGCCATATAACGTCGTGGCGTTACGGGCACTGACTTGCGATGACGTGATATGGCGTCTTTGGCGGTCAAAAGGTTAAGGAACACAAAGGAACTAATTATAAACTCAAGAACTTGTTAACATTTTTAATTTTCCTATAAAATATATTCAAAGCAATTCGCCTAATTCATTTCACAAATTAAGCTGTGTAGACAATTGGTTCTTGGTATCATCTGGTGAAGCTACTTTGTGGCCTATTGTCCTTCCATCGCTGTAGATCTCATGGTCATTGCCCCCAGGATCTGTTTTGTCTCCAAAGAAGTGGATCTCTTCAAATCCAGCATCAGCCACATGGTTAAGGCAGAATGTTTTGTCCCACCCTGTGGGGAATACATCAATGCTTATCTGCCCTCCTAGGGCAAAAGTTAAATTAGATCCTTCAAACTCTTTCTCCAGTGCTTCCTTAAACTTTCCTCGGATTTGGTGTTCTTTATCATATGATGCAAACTGATCCCGTTCAGCCTGGCTGCAGGAGCGGCCCACTGGGCAGAGGTTGACTAAACCAGTACGGAACTCTACAAAGTTACCCCTTTTAGCTGGCAATTCTATCTTAGACATATACCCTAGAGCAAAGTTGATTAGTTTTTGCACTTTTTGCTCTCCCAAGTGAGTCAAAATACTCTGTTTGCTCACCAACTCTCCATTCCTATATTGCATCAGTCCATTTTCACAGAATACATAATCGAACTTTGCCGTGACGTCTTCGCCGTTCATCTGCTCCTGAATTTTGGAGTAGTCTGAGCCACTCACCAGTCCAATGGAGGCCAGGGGCTTCACTTTGTTCAGCAGGAATGATATCAGATCATCAGATATTCTTTGCCGAGGTTTTGTTAGTGTGCCGTCCACGTCGAAAAGGTACAAAACTTTGTTTCGCCCAGCCATTACGTATTCTGATCTAATTGAGTTATTAGGCGCCCGAAAAAGTAAGTACGACACCTCAATTTTCAAATTTTGGAGGTAAAACTTAGACCGGTCAATAAGTGGGTCAGGCAGCCGGCCGGACGAGGCGAGGCGGCGGCGGGCTGAGATGCCAACACTTCACTCCAACACGTCAGGCGCGCAGTCAACACTCAACAGTCAACATGGGCCGCGCATCGGCCGCCGCTTACGCGTTGCTGCTGTGTCTCTCAGCCGCTGACACTGTGCTATCAAACGAGCAACGCAATGTTCTTATTCTGCTGGGTAAGTAGTTCTATCAATAGTGAAGTGTACTTAGATAATCCCGTAGTATTGACAGTAAACAACAACGATAAGAGCTTTATGGGCAAGTACTTTATTAATGTTTTGACAGTTAAGTTCCGTTTTACGTGTACCAATACTACCAAATCAATGCCAACTCATACTCATTCAAATAAAATTGACAGTTTCACTATGAAGTTGCAAGTACAATAAATAGAAGATGTAAAACGTCGAAATTTAAATATATTAATTTCTTTAAACTTTGCATTTCAAATATAACTTAATTTAATAAATTAAGTTGTTGCAGCAGCTGTTTTTTAGTATCATCAGGAGAAGTCACTTTGTGTCCTATGATTCTTCCATCATTGTATATTTCATGGTCATTGCCCCCAGGGTCAGTCTTATCTCCAAAGAAGTGGATCTCTTCAAACCCTGCTTCTGCCACATGATTGAGACAGAAAGTTTTATCCCAACCTAGAGGGAATACATCTATGCTAATCTGCCCTCCCATAGCAAATTTTAAATTGTAATCTTCTAATTCTCTTTCCAAAGCTTTTTTAAACTTCTCCCTAATTTTGTGCTCCTTGTCATATAGTGCAAACTCCTGTCTCTCAGCCAGGTTGCAGGATCGGCCCACTGGGCAGAGGTTGATAAGACCAGTGCGAAAATCCACAAAATTGCCTCGCTTAACAGGCAGTTCCAGCCTAGACATGTAGCCCAATGCAAAGTTGATGAGCCTCTGCAGTTTCTGCTCTCCTAAGTGGTTCAAGATACTCTCTTGGCTCTTCAGCTCGCCATTTCTAAACTGCACTAATCCATTCTCACAAAAGACGTAATTGAACTTGGATACAACATTTTCTCCACTCATCTTTTTCACAACTTTAGAATAGTCAGAGCCACTTACTAGTCCAATAGATACCCTTGGCCTCACTTTCTCCAGCAGAAATGATACCAGCTCCTCAGATATACTGTGTCCAAGATTTGTAAGGGTGCCATCCACGTCGAATAGGTATAAAACATGTTTAGGTTCTGCCATTGCGCGATTGCGTAGGAATTCAGTGCGTTGATTTGTATCTAGAATCAGCCACTAAAATGTGTAAAAATAAAACAGTCTGTTGACTAGACACGTCGCCGGTCAAGTGAGTGAAAATGAAAAGCACCGAACGTCAGGCTTACGCAAATAATTTACGTAGATAGAACTGATCTGTGGAGCTACCAGCGCAATGTTTTTATACTGCTGGGTAACAAAATTTTATCAGGGACTTAGTATAAATTGCTCACCTAGTGAGGGTTTTGTTTGCCGTGGTTTGCATTTCTTAAGTAGGTATTTAATTTTAAAAATAAATTTATAATTTAAACAATGTTTTTACTTGTTTACATCCATCGTGTTTACATAATATGTTTTTAATTTATTATCGGGCTAGCCATATCGGCATGGCCCTTTCCCTTTGTGTTTATTTGTTTTGTTTACATTACATTACATATAGTGTTGCCAAGCCAACATAATTTATAAAACTCCATTAGTCGGAACATTCAAAATCTCCGAAACCAAGAAAACTGTTAATAAATTTCGTCCGAAGAACAGCTGTCTTAAAAACAGTAGGTACTTAATATTTTATTGCCCATTAACAGGTCGTTTTATGAATATTTTGGCATGTAATTGGTGTTGTTTGGTAGGTATAAAGTATAAAGTGTTCCACAAAAATCTCATAGCCACCAGAATTAAATTTACCAGTCCCAGATTAGGCGGAAAACGACTATGTTGGCAACATCCATTCCATACATCATTGCTATGTCAACAGTGTCAACTTTTTATTTGTCACAATTTTTTATTACCAAAAAGCAAAAGACTCTTTACATGCTAAGTTTCAATTAAACGTAAAATAAGGTTAAGACACAATACGCAATTTTTTCTAGATTTTTCTACATACACATACCTATAATTACACCGTTGCCGTGTGGTGTCGGGATAGAACTGAGCGAAAGAATAACACCTCTCCATTTCTTCCGTGGATAACGTAAGAGGCGAGTAAGGAAATAGGTTTAAGTATACTTAAGGCGACAGGCTAGCATCCTGTCACTATTTTACCTCTTCCATCTTTGCAAACCCAAAACTTTGCTAGAAAGTGTATGCAAAGCGTGATATACCTACTGATATACATAGTCGTACCTAATCATGGTTTTGTCTATGACACGTTTCGTGTGCTCTGCCAACCCCATTTGGGAACACAGACGTGATTGTATGTATGTATCTACGTATAATTACAACATTTTATTGACCTAAACAGGGTGGTCGGAAAACCGTACCTATGCCCGACCATTGGTTAAAATATTTACGGCAAATTTCCGGTCACCTTGTATAGTATGTACCTACTATCACTTGAACGCTATATTAAATTTTGTTCGTTAGCCGACGACGGCGGCTTTGAACTGGGCGCGTACGGCAACAAGATCTGCCAGACGCCGCACTTGGACGAGCTAGCGCGCCGCAGCGTTATTTTCAACAATGCTTTCACTTCCGTGAGCAGCTGTTCGCCAAGGTAAGCGCACTTCGTAAAAAAAACCTAGTACCTAAGTACGATCAGCAAAACACGCCACAATCTGTCAAATGTTTCAAATCGCATAACAATCCTTATTTTGCTAGCTACGATATTTTACATTACAAAGTTTATACCTAATAGACTTGTCAAAGTAGGTGTGCTACTGTAATTTCGGGTGTTTGGAGTAGGTGTCGAGTCCACCGCGGCCTCAGAGACTAGTCCATGCATTTGTTTGTGGCAGTCGCGCGGCGCTGCTGACGGGCGCGCCGAGCCACCAGAACGGCATGTACGGGCTGCACCACGGCGTGCACCACTTCAGCTCCTTCGACAACGTCACCAGCCTGCCCGCGCTGCTGCGCCAGCGCGGCGTCTACACCGGTCAGTCCCGTTAACGACCACAAAAATGTATGCAGATCTTTTACTATAAGATAGGACAGAAAACCCCAAGATACAACCTTACCATTCCTAAACCATGCAAAGGGGATTAAGGGGATGTGTCCTTATTAGTAGCAAAATTGGAACACGAAGTTCGACGAAAGGACAGTGATGATAAAATAAAAAAAAGTTCACAGACACAGCGAGCCAGTAAAAAGGTGTCATTTCGCGGGTATCTACACGCATTGGCATTTATCCCACACGTTGCCATCTGGCTCTACATACGACACCAAGCAGGCAACGGTTTGTACGTGTCCCTGCGAGTGTTGACGCCCGCCGCCATGTTGCAGGCATCATCGGCAAGAAGCACGTGGGCCCGGCGGACGTGTACCGCTTCGACTACGAGCAGACGGAGGAGCAGCACGCCATCAACCAGGTCGGCCGCAACATCACGCGCATCAAGCTGCTCGCGCGCGAGTTCCTGCAGCGAGCCAACGAGGAGAACAAGTGAGGCAGCACTTCCACTCTTAGAGTAACAGTAGTCAGTAACGAGAAACCATTTTCAATAATAAAAAGAAAGATCCTGTGTGGTGTCGGGATAGAATAACACCTCTCCATTTCTTCCGTGGATGTCGTAACAGGCGACTAAAGGATAAGGATAGGTTAAGGTATATTTTAGGCAACGGGCTAGCAACCTGTCACTGTTATACTTGCCCACTCAAAACCTAAAAAAAACTTTTAATGCAGTTTTGTGTCTTTTTAAAAATAAAGGAATGTTTCCTTTCTGTAAAATGAGCTAACTAAATGATTTAGAGTAGTTACTTCCCCTCCAGGTGGCATTACAAAATTCCACCCTGTAGGTATAACGAAGTAGTTAAAGTGAGTCGGTGTCTGGTCCAGGCCCTTCTTCCTGTACGTGGGCTTCCACGACCCGCACCGCTGCGGGCACGAGGCGCCGGCGCTGGGCGCCTTCTGCGAGCGCTTCGGCTCCGGCCAGCCCGGCGCCGGCCGCATCCCCGACTGGACGCCCTGGTACTACCAGTGGGACGAGATCGAGCTGCCCTACTACATACAGGTGGGTAGTCTTCAACTAGCGGGCCATTACCGAGGTTCAGCTGAAATATCCATGACATAGCAAGAGGATAAATATTTTTCGTAAAGTATTTACTGACGAGGTTTTCTTTTCGATACAGGACACGGAAGCCGCCAGAAGAGATGTAGCTGCTCAGTATACAACCATTTCTAGGCTTGACCAAGGTAACTTATTCTATCCCCGCGAAATCTAACTTGCCACGTTCAAAATATTATTACTTAGGTTCTTATAGTAACGTATCTTTCGTTCAGCAGGGATGGTTTAAGCATCAAGAAGTTACACCATAGGACGATATCCTTAAAGAGTTACGGTCTCCACTTAAGTATATTTCATTTTGAAGTCACTATTTTATTATGTCCTAACTTACCATCTCACATTGATTGGTAACTACTGCTTCCCATAGAGCAATAAAGTTGTTGACAAACGTATAAATAGGAACTGCCACAAAAGGCTGGTGCAGCGAGTGTGATCAGTGTGTTGTGCGCAGGCGTGGGGCTGGTGCTGGCGGAGCTGGCGGCGGCGGGGCGCGCGGCGGACACGCTGGTGCTGTACGCGTCCGACAACGGCCCGCCCTTCCCCGCCGGACGGACCAACTTCTACGAGCCCGGCGTCCGGTACGCAGACCGGGATTCTACAAAACACAACACCGACATAACGTTTAACAGAGCGGTTCTAGAATCTAAAATCGTTGGTCGTCGAGTTTCTGCATCAGCAGTCTGTCAGGCTAACAGGCTAAGCTAGGTCGACACTCAAGAAGTTGAAACTTCTAATTTGTTCAATAATTTTCATTGTATACTGACCAGTCATGTACTTTTCTAGCTGAGAAGGTTGCGTATTCAAATGACGCTGGTGTTACTAAATGTAGAAAAATTTCCGATAGAGAAGTCTCTCTCCAGGCAGATGTTAGCTGTGGCCGTGGACCGAAGTCCACAGAAAGAAAATTTTAAGTTGTATTCAATGCAATCGATCTTTGAAAGTTCCTTCGCGCCATGTAAAACCAGTTTTTGACAGCTGATGACGTTTGTCGAAGAAGTTGTACTACTCACCGTTAGGTGGCGCTAGCATCGCTACTAGCACATTATTGTTTTAAAATATACTTAACTCAAGCAACCGTGCATGTAATAACGGTTGGTTGTCTAGCGAGCCGCTGCTGGTGGCGTCCCCCCTGGCCGGGGCGCGGCGGGACGAGACGTCGGGGGCGCTGGTCAGCCTGCTGGACATCGCGCCCACCGTGCTGGACTGGTTCGGCGTGAACCCCCCGCGGCCCGACTCCAACGAGATCTGGCCTGACGACGCACCTAAGAGCTTGCTGCCCATCTTGGAGAAAGGTACAGTAAACATTTTAATTTTAAAGCAGAAGTTCTCGAACTTTTTCTCATGGACCCCTTACAAAATTTCATTGGTTTGGTGGACCCCCTCCTGTTATATTTCTACCAAATTCCTAACTACACTTATTTTTACTAACACCAGCATGGACCCCCATTGTGTCTTCCATGAACCCCTGGGGGTCCATCTGGACCACTTTGGGAAACACTGATCTACTCTAGAGCGTCACAAAACTTGTAAACTAATAGCGATAAAGTGCAAAAACATTGTTTTCTTGCTCATTGGGTATTAACTAGATATACTTAAGCTGCCAGTGCAACTGGCGTCCAATCTACTCCATTCCAAGAGACAGTTAACATGCCCCGGCTCTGGTTGCAGAGCCGCCGCCGTCGGACACGGACGCCGTGTTCCTGTCGCAGACGCACCACGAGGTGACGATGTACTACCCCATGCGCGGCGTGCGCACGCGGCGCCACAAGCTCATCCACAACCTCAACTACGGCATGCCCTTCCCCATCGACCAGGACCTCTACGTCTCGCCCACCTTTCAGGTTAGCCCGAGCCTTCAGGTTCCACAGCTCCTCAGTAAGAATTGAAGCTTATATGCCATTATTGTTTCTTCGTTTTGATTTTTGACGGTTCTGCACCGTATTTTCCGCAGCTGCCTTTGAAAACTGTGCAGAATCGCGAATAGGAAGTCGGTAACAAGTGGCTGATGGTTACCGTTTAACACGTTCGACGCCGGCAACGTTTCATTGAGACTATTTTTGACACAGACGCTGTGTCATTGGCGTCGAACGTGTTAATTCGTGTTTCGAATCATCGCACATGCCTAGGGGTAGGTACTAGGCAAGTGATGATTACATAACCAGCCGGGAAATGTCATTCAGTACATCCTAAGAGTACCCTAATTGTACTGATTCAAGATTTGGAGCAATATTAATAGTGAAATAGTCGTATTTGTGAGTATTTAACGTTTTTTGTGCTGCACCCCCTACTTGAGTTAACAGGCGTGATGTGTATGTTTTGCAGGACATCCTGAACCGCACGCGCGGCAAGCAGCCGCTGCCGTGGTACAAGACGCTGAAGCAGTACTACTACCGGCCGCAGTGGGAGCTGTACGACGTGCGCGCCGACCCCGCCGAGACCAACAACCTGCACGGTCAGTGCCTCTTCTATGTCTTCAGCATTCTCAGCAATTATCCAGCAAGGCTTTAGTTCGTATTAGGCTAACAACTTAAAAACAGCACAGGTAAAAGTGCGAAGTAGCGCGAACTTATCCCCACTAAGGTAACGGCACCAGTTATGGACGGTTTAAGCTGACAAGCACCAGTGATGGACACTTCATTCATAATTTAAAGACCATAGAGTTGTGAATTGATTGTTGTAAAACAAATGACTTTTCCTTAGCGGGTAGTAAATAAGAGTCATTGTCCATTACTGGTCCTTGTCCATTATAGGTGACTTTACCTTACTTAAAATTTTGCCAAATTTATTGCCAGCCACTAGGAACTATTTTAGTTACTATTAGGTACTCACTTCGAGACTAAAATACGACTCCAATGCGAACTAGCCCACAGAGTACCTACGCGGATGTTGTAAGGTACAAAACTAGAAAATCGGAATGAAGTGGACCATGAAATAAAACAATTCCCAAGAATAGGTAGTTATGCAGGAAAAGTAACCAGGATCTAGGCTAAAATAAGTAATTAGTCAGAGGCATGCAGTCAAACAACTGTGAATCAATCGAATTTAATCTAAGCTCGTAATCGTACGTAAATCGTAAATGTACCTAACCCAACTCTCTTATTTATGTGTCTTTTGTTTACCTGGGGACATTGAAATGTTTGTGCATTTCAATTGTCTATTGTTTGTTACAATTACGAGTACATTGCGTCAGTCGCCAGTCGCCAGCCACGCGGTGACCGCACGCGACACGCCACGTCGCTGTCGCGTACGTGTCGTCGTTTTACGCAATGTGTTGTATTTACGTTTACCGGGTAACCCTTATCTTCTGTTTAGCCATATGTTTATCGCTAACGGTGCTTGTACCTATATGTAATGCTTGGTGCGATGATCCACATCCAGAAACAATGTTGAGTTATCAAACCGATAAAACATTATTTATTTATATTGCGTCAGACGATACCTTGTGGCCTTTGCGGGGGGTTCCACGTCAATGGGACTATCATTGGCAGCCCCGGATCTAGGGGGGGGCAACCGGGGCACCTGCCCCGGGCGGCAGTTTCAGGGGGCGCCAAAATGCCTCCTATTATACATTAGTGTTAATCAAACGCTCACGAGAGGGGGCGCTATATCAAGTTCTTGCTCCGGTTCGAAAAAATCGTAGATCCGGGGCTGATCATTGGCGAAAAAAATGTGGATCTAAGTAGGTAGAATAATATCCAATAATAATATTAATAGGTAACCTAAGCTAGGTTACGGACACGGTAATGCAGGCGTTGTTGCAGGTGTAGCGATCCTAGCGCCACCTATCGTCCAGTAGTAGAATTTCTTCCACAAACGTCATCAACTGTCAAAGTATTCTACATCGCGCTAATGAAGTTTCGTAGATCGGTTGCATAAATACAACTTGCAACTTTTTCTCTGCGGACTTCGGTCCCCAGGCATAACATCTGGTAGCAGATCTCTCTATTGGAGTGTTTCCCACAGGCAAGCCATCCCTGGCGGAGACGGAGAAGGCTTTGCGCGATCGTCTGCTGCGCTGGCAGCGCGCCACGGCCGACCCCTGGCTGTGCGCGCCGGCCGGCGTGCTGGCGGGTGCGCCGCCGCACTGCCGTGCGCTCGACAACGGCCTGCTGCACTACCACCCGCGCTAGCCCCTTGCGCGACGCTCGAAACTTGCTTCGATCATTCCATGATCAGTCAAACCCAGCAAAGACATAGTCCAAAAGAACGGAACGACGTCCAACCATCACTTTCAGGGCCTATCCCTTTAGCACGACAAGGCGCGGGAGAGATACGTGCGAGATAGACTATACCGGTCACTGTCTAACTAGACTCTATCTAGAGACATCAAAAAGTGACAGGTCGTGTTGCCGTACTATGCCTACTGGTAGTACCTCTCAAAAGATAGAAAAAAACTCCGTCAAATTTGAAATAGCTGTATCCTAAAAATCCTATGGAACTGGAGTCAGAAATTGAAGTTATGGTCTAAGAAAAGAGACAGTCAGTTTTGAGCGTTGTTACTAAATGCGTGAGTTTCCAAAAGCGACTTCGGTTTCGCCACTTCAGCTGTCCCCTTGTCGTCCTCGTCACGTTTGTTAGCTAGGAATATTTATAACCTATTCATGCTGTTACGAGTGTAAAGGGAGAAACAGATAGTACGTTGAGCTTTTTTTGTTGTATCAAAGTTTAAGTTTACATTTTTACACGTGAGATTTGATATCGTAGTGTATCCACCTACAATGTTATGTATCCAGATCACAATTTTATTAATACTCGTAGATATAACAAATAATTTAAATTAAGTATTATGGAAGTAAGCAATAATAATTACTTAGATAAGTCACCAATGGAAATGGCAAAACAGCCAGTGCCGTTATAACTGTAATACTCAATACTGATCTTCAACCTATTTCATACTTTACGAAGTAGGTATACTATAGACCGATAGGTACTTAAAAGATGGTAAACAATCTTGATATGTCTTTTTATTGAAAGACACGGTCTAAAAATGAAAATCGTTACAATATACAATTCAATTATGAAAGTAAATGATTTTTTCATACCTAAATTGTAAAATGTAAAGATTTTGATTTATAAAATGTATGTTTAAATAAAAAGACACGTCAAGATTGTTTACCATCTTTTAAGTACCTATCGGTCTCTAGTATAGGTATATGCTGTGACTTAATGTTAGATGATAAGGAAACAACTTTATTGCTGTTTCTGGAGCCAAGTGAAAATGGGCATTATAGTTGAACAGTTGATTTATGGCCACAACACATATAAACTCGCAAAGAAATTGTTATCAAATCGCCTTTCGCCTCACTTTCAACCAGGCTCTAACCTCCATGCACGTAACCACAGCGGAGGGGGCAGGGGCACGGGCGGAGGAAGAGAGAGGAATTCGAGTAAGGAGACATGGCGCCGCTGGCGGCTCGGAGCCTGGTGCGAGGCGACGCGATTACGCTACAGTGTGCTGTGCATTGAGCACGGTGTTTCATACTGAAACGATGGTGGGTCTCGAGTTGTTGTATGCTGTGACCTTAATTTAATGTCCATTTCACTAGGGTCCTGTGGCAGATACTACAAGTTCCTGTTTTGTTTTTTTACAAATAGCTTTGTAAGTCCACACGAAATATACCTATAATTAAGTAATAAGAAAAAACAATAATCATAATTAACGGTTTTTTAATACTTCAACTTAATCTGTTTATTACAGAAAATACTATAAAATAATAAATATACAATATTTACATATCATTTGGATTTATTATTTTACCTACTATAGTAGATAATCCACGGATCTAGACAACAGGTAAAAAGTCATCAATCCCTCCTCCGTACAGGTATTTCAGTATTTTCAATTAACTGTATAATTTACTAGGATAACTCATAAGCATTGAGTTACTCATTTGATATTAACATTATTAACCGATATTATTTTATAAACATTAAACGTATTTGGTATCTGATTGCTGTCTTAAATTTAAGATCGGTATAAATATATATTTATTTATATAGAAAGTATTTCTTAGAGCCAACTAATGAGTGTATTAAGTACATTTTTTTGTCACATGAACACAAATAATAACACAATAATCACGGTAACTATATGTAACTACAATAGAACTTTTGGAATCTACCACCCGAAAATATTCGAAAAGATCAATCAATCTGAGATTCTAAATTTATTAATTCACAGATCACATCAAAGTAGTGGAGTTTTTTAAAGTGTTGAGTAATGTTTATCCTGTTTTGAAAGGCTCTATCTATAATATCATAGGCCAGTGTTCACACGTTCGACTCCGGCAGCGTTTCACTGAGCCCTTAAGTTATGCCGGGCGAAATTATCGTGGTCAGGAGTACGAATAACATGGTCACAGATATGTGTCACTGGCATAGGAGTAAGATTTTTTTGATCACAGACGCTGTGTCAGTGTGACACCGGCGTCGAACGTGTTAATCACCACATCCCTACTAACCTAATAATTAAAAAACATAAAAATGATACCCAATTAAGCAATGACAAATCAGAACATTTCAGGACATTACAAGTGTTATCTGGTGCATCAAGTTTAAGCCAGAAATTGGCGTGAGAGATTAGATCTTTTCCCCAAACTGGTCAGTTCCGCGTAGCATTAGTTCCATTCGCATTTTTCCCCACTCGATTTTCTACCTATTCACTTTTTTTTGTCATTCGCTTGCATTCCTATTCTCAAATATGTCTAACCGACATTTCGCACGATATTTTAATTTCTTATGCGATATTGTTCCCATACCGGAAATTTATCTGTCGTTATTTTTTGCAATATTCTAATTTCTTACGCGATGTTGTTCTCATACCAAAAGTTTTCCTGTCGTTATTTTTCGTAATATTGTAATTTCTTACGCGATATTGTTCCGTTTCCGGTTTTGTACGCGATATTATAAAAAAATATTCGCTGTAGCTTTACGTAACACGTTTCTTTCTTGCGTGATATTATATATTATTAAGTTATACCAGTATCTTCTATGGTTCCAACGAATACATATTTAAATATGAATATAAATATCTACTTTTATATCTTTCATACATTATATTTTATAAACGTCATTTCCCATGAATACTTAAGATAATAAAAAAACGGATTGAGTAAATTTGCTACCAATAAAATCAGGACCCTGGTAAAAATCGCGAATAGTAATAAAAACTCATTGAGTAAATTCGCTATTAGGAAATGAGGACCCTGGTAAAATTCAGGAATAATAAAAAAACTGATTGAGCAAATATACAATTGAATAATTATGACTATTGGCAATACCTATGAATGATAAAAACGTCGAATGAGTAAAAATCTGAGTGGGGAAAAATGCGAATGGAACTAATGCTACGCGGAACTGACGAGTTTGGGGAAAAGATCTAATCTCTCATTGGCGTGTTATTGCGGAAAGCCTGATGAGGCTGAGATTCATATTTGGCTAACTGGCCATATACAGAATGCAGCAGAAATATTATGAGCCACTCGCCTTTCGTCTTAATATCCTTTGTCCAAAAACATCAAATCACAAAAAGTATTACTGATTTACCATGTCATTCAAAAATTATTCTCTATACCTACTACTTATAAAAATAATTACTTTGGGAGTTAATGTCACTGATTGGAAATAAATTTTATAACGATTTCAGTACAGCTTAGTTGAAATAAGGAATGTCATCTAATACTTTGTAGACCTATGATGAACTCAGGTTATTTACTATATTAATAGCTCTAATTAGATACTCCAGTTGGAATAACATACAAATACTCTTAACACAACAGTGCTGTGCTGACATTGCTACAAAATTTACAACCACTCACCACCATACATTCAAAGATTACCTTTTACCCCAGATATTAAATAGTGTTCCGAATTTTTAACCATGCACTAAATTAAAAATGTAAGGCCTATTGGTCATGGTCATCCCCTCACATAATCATACTCGTATTATACGTTGTAAGACGAATTGTGTCCTGTGTGGTGTCTGATCATAGAAGAACAGTTCTCCATTTTTTCCTGTGGATGTTTCAAGAAGCGACTAAGGAAATGGGTTTAGGTATGTTTTAGGTGTCAGGCTAGCAACCTGTCACTACTCCAACTGTTTTCTTACCTAAAATTATGCTAGAAGTGGCTGCAAACCGTTAAAAGTCATCATGGTTTTGTCTATGTCACATTTCGTGTGCTATGCCTACCCCATGTGGCAATTGTTATGTATTATGATTTTATGATGTGGGTAGACATTTATCCACATACCAGGGAACTGGAGGGTACCCTCAGTCTTGGATCTAGCCTCAAGTAAGTGCGTGATTGTATGTATGTATGTAAGCAGTAAGAGCAGGTGTGGGGTGGGACGCCAGCGGCTGCCTCAGTAGTCCTCGTACAGGTCGTGCAGGCGGCCCGCGCGCGCGCCCAGCTGCTCGTCCAGGATGTGGATGTGCTTGATCAGCTTCTCATTTTTGATCGCCTGTAAATGTACACATTTTGACGCCTGAAGATTTGGCACACACCAACCCTGTATCTATTTATTATTGTACTTTTTTTCATAACATTGCTTTAAAGTAAGTATAAATGACTGCTCCTACTTTTGTTTTCTTTTTTATTCATATTCATCATGTTAATTGTAGCCTCTCTTTTTGTCAGTCTCGATAGTTAAGTACATACATACATACCGTCACGCCTCTTTCCCATAGTTAAGTCCTTTGCATTTAACCATTTTGTTCATAATTTTATTTGTATCTTCTGTTTTTTTTTTTCTGTTTAACAAAGTGTTTACCTTACTTACAGCTGGGGAATGTTTTAACTTCTTATAGTCTGTACAATATATAATTTAAAAATGTATCTCATAGAAAGACCCCCAGTCCCAAAAAGTAAGAGGAATTAATATTAAATTAGCCTTGTAATTCTTACCAATTCATCAATGGCATCTAGTCGCTTGCTCCTCGTGTATGCAGTCTTGATGAAAACCAGCACATAGACATACAGCGCCAGCGCCAGCAGGAACAGCAGCAGCCTCAGCTTGGAGATCCACGGGGACACCATTTTGTGCTGGAGCAGTCACAATGTAGGTCATAATTAGTAACTAATCTCTCCACACTCTCTTGCTTCCTAATTTAATTTAATTTTGCCTGTTAAATGAACAAATATTACTGTAAATTTGAATTTTACATGAACAATACTAGATTTGAAACTCAAACAATGATTTTTTGATGTTAAACTGTATAATTACATATTCTACAAAAAAAAATTAAACAAGTCCTCCATTGTCTGATAACGATGAACGTGTGCGTGAATGAACTTGAAACAAAAACGCCCACAATCGAGTGCTTCAAATGTCTCAGTTTGTTCGGCTACTTTTTGAGTATGTTATTGCAAGAAATTGCGCTATTTAGTACGTGTTAAATGAAGCTTACGGTTGTAATCATCACCTCCTGGGCTTCCGGCATCAACAAGGGCACTCCGAGCTGTTAGTAGGCTGTTAGTCACCCAAACCCTCTGAAGTTCACGGAAACATGATGCTTTGAATAAAGGGTTTGGATGGTTAGATGGTGTGTTAGTCAGTGAGATGTTACAAATGTAGTCACCACGAACATAATATTATTGTAAAACTTACGATCACGTATTTATTTTACTTCTTTTTATTAGTTCCCCTCTTATCTTAGCTAGTTTAATTAATATCCCATTACGACAACAATTTAGCGAGCCCGACACCTGTTTTCTGTCAAACTGTCAGTAATGTTTTTGACAACTGAATTTTCAACTTGCATGATTTGACAGTTCCCATACTTCCCATTTCCGAACCGATTGAAGTTATGTATGACTAGTGAGGTTATGTTACGCGATTATCAGGTAGAGGTTTATTATTACTTCACATATTTTAATCTATTCAGCTTATATATTATCAAACTGTATCATAAGTAAAGTGTAATAAATATTGTAGAACAGTGAACTTTACTGTATTTAAAAAAATGGCGACAAATTACGCCAAATACGCGCAGCTCATAAAAGCCTCCAGTAACTACGCTACGAGGATGAAGCGGCTTTCGAACCGGATCTTCGGCGAGGTGGCGATCCCCACGAACGCCAAGTCCATGAAAGTGGTGAAAATGTTCTCGGCAAAGCCGACGCACAGCAACGAGGAGGTGGTGCACTACTACCCGCGGCACGTCGAGACGCACGCGCTGGTGCTGCGCCTGCGGGAGTACGGGCTGTTCCGCGACGAGCACCAGGACTTCAAGGAGGAGATGCGGCGCCTGCGCGAGCTGCGCGGCAAGCCCAAACTGTGGCGGCGCAAGCTGGACGCCGACAAGAAGGACTGAGTGAGACAGGAGGTGTAGATACTGATAGTGCGTGCTAGTGGCAACCCGTGGAGGGCCTGACTATAGCAAAGTTCCATGAACACAACTCAAGATGGTCCATTGTTGACTTCTGTTGATTAGAGTGTAATTATATAAATTATATTGTTGATTTTAATAACAAAATAAATGGCTGTATTACTGCACTATTAACCTTTTGCTCTGTGTGGCTGGGGGATTAACCCCTCGTATGCGGGAAATGAAAAATATACTGCATTCGAGCCTCTTCTGTTTCAATATCTACAAATTATGGTGATTAAAATAAAAATAAAAAAAAGATATCCTTAAAATGGAGCAGATCTGCTCCGTAGCATACGAAAGGTTAACAACAAACATGCGAGTATCCCCAAATGTGAAACAAAAATACATCATTAATAAGAGTGTGGCAAAACAAGCTACATATTAAAAATTATTAGAATTAATGACAATACAAAATTAACCTCTCGTATGTGGGGTGACAGTTCTTTTCTATGGATTTATTTGGAGCAGATCTGCTACTAAGCATACAAGAGGTTAATAGCCACCAGCTATTGAAATGGGGAATTGATTATTCATTGATTCTTTTGCTTGCAGTTAAAACAGCAATTGAAGTAGAAGTTTTGATATAAATAAATAGATAGCACTAGGGTTTGTAGCATAATCTGTAGCATATATAAACATGAAAGTTATTAATACTTTGTATTAACCTGTCATCTGTCTGATAAGGATCCCAAAAGTACCCATTGTATGTGCAGCCCCGGATCTAGGGGGGGGGCAACCGGGGCACCTGCCCTGGGCGGCAGTTTCAAGGGACGCCAAAATGCCATCTATTATATATTAGTGTTAATCAAACACTCACGAGGGGGGGCGCTATATCAAGTTCTTGCCCTGGTTCGAAAAAATTTGCCCCAGTTCGAAAAAATCGTAGATCCGGGGCTGTGTATGTGTATGATAAGGATCAGTATCATACGACATTTTCGAATTTTTGCGAGTTAGGTTAGGATCCTTATCAAACAGACGACAGGTTAACAGATCCGTGTCTAAGCATACGAGGGGTTAAAGGAGAATGAATGTGTAACAAGGAAGAAATAAAATTGAGTTTTACACTCTCAGTAAAAGTCCTTGCTTACTCATTACCTTTTATTGCAACTATATTTTATATCAGCAGAGATGACATATTCCACAAACACAACATACTTATTGTTAAAGCAACTTAAATAATCGAACATGCTGGTCCTTACATGGTATTTCAATAACTTGTAATTAAACAAAGACAAACAAAACAATCTCGCACTATCCTACTGGATACAATTAAAGATACAAGTAGTCATTCTCGGCGCGTATTACAAATTAAAAGAAAAGCAGTCGGTCAGCCGGAGTGGGGTCCTCAAGCGTGCTCGGCTTCGGGTGGTCCCCGTCGTGCGTCGGCGCGTGGTCGGGCCCCTCGGGCAGCAGGTCGTAGCGCAGCGCGTCGCCGGGCAGGCGCAGCGCCAGCGCGAACAGCAGCAGCAGCGCCGCGGCGGGCAGCAGCACGGCGGCCGCCAGCAGCCGCAGCGGCGAGCTGGTCAGCCGTAGGGCTGCTACCCCGTGTCGCCGCGTCGTCACCGGCGCCCCGCCCGCCAGCGGCAGCGCTGACGGGATCGACTCCAGCCAGCGCTCCAGTCTGCGAGGAAGGCCATAGATTTAATAAATCATATCCGAGCACCTTAATTTTTTTTCGTCGACATCGTTTCATCCTGCATATCTCACTTAAAATGAAGCGTCTGAACAGAAGAGTGAATCAAAAGAGAACATTCATTCGACTGAACCTGATTCTAGGTTAAATAAAGTCTGGTCGCGGAACACGGAGAAATTCGAGCGTTGACCCGCTGCTACATATCTCTGTCGCACGCGTGCAGTAATTTGCCCTCACGCTCGCACAATACGACGCACGTGCTCAAGTAGCAGCGGGCCCACGCTCGAATTTCACTGTACTCCACATCCGGCCTTTAGCTACTAACTGGTGTGATGAAATAGCAATCTGAAGAACCTAGTTGTCCCTCTCAGTGTCAGTAACTTATTGACACGATGTCTTCGTAACAATTTTAAATGGTATTTTGAGAATCTGGCTATAGGTTATGTGTTGAATGGATAAAAACTCACTCGGGCACGAGCAGCATGGCATGCGAGCGGTTGCAGGGCGGCGGCGCGGGCGCGTCGCGCGCCAGCAGCAGCAGCGCCGCGTCGTGCGCGCGCGCGCCCGAGCCGTGCTCCGGGTGCACGAAGCGCGCCAGCACGCCGATCGCGCCCGCCTCTGCGAACACCACGATTCAGTGTTACCGGTCGTGGAGTACAGCAAAATTAGAGCGTTGACTCGCTGGCTATCTCTATCGCATGCGTGTAATATTGCCTCACGCTCGTACAGTGCGACGTAAGTGCTGAAGTGCGTGCATGAGGGCAATATTACTGCACACGTGCGACAGAGAGATATCAGCGAGTTCGCTGTGCTCCGTGACCGGACTTTAGCATTGAATTCCTAAGGGACTAGCAAGGAAAACAGCTGTTTTATGGTTCATCGGATTTCGGCGAGCCTTACAGTTTCTCACAATCAAGGCCACAGGTTGAAAGCGAGTCAATTATCCTAGATTCTTGAAGCTAAGCTATGGTGTGCGATAGCGGTGCTGCGCACGTAGCCCTGCCAACAATTTTTACGAGGCGCCTCAAGAGTCTCGAGACGTAGCGCGGCACCATTCTGCGCAGCGCGACATCATTTGGCCTCTTTCTGGATCGCCGCGTCGTGTCGCGTCTCGGTGTAAACTGATCCTTAGTTATCCCAGATTCCTGGGGTGTTCATGTGACTGGCCTCGGGTGTTACCTATCGAGGCGTTGTCACAAGCTGCGAGCCCGGGGCGCGGCAGCACGGCGGCGCGGCGCAGCGGCAGCGCGGCGGCGCACGAGGCGCGCGCGAGCAGCCAGCGCCGCCCCCACAGCGCGCCCGCGCAGCGCGCCGCGCCCGCGCACAGCGCCGCGCCCCCGCCCACGCCGCCCAGCAGCTCGTCCTCGTCCTCCGGATCCATCGCCATTGCCTAAAACCATTAGATTAGCAACTATTGTAGACCTCGCTCGCCGTCTGGCAATTCTAGAGCAGTAGTCCGGCTGATTTTTCACCCAGTCTGTATCTAGTTTTCTAGGTAATGAAGATACTTACAAACCGATCTAATTACGGCTTCTTTCAGACGAACTGCAAGTTGTGAACGGCAGAGGCTACTTCAGACGTCGCCACACGTCTTCGGCAGCCGTCGATGCGTCGGCGGCAGTAGTCAATAGGTACGTCGACATGTGGCGACGGCTGAAGTAGAGCTTTTACTTTTCACAATTTGCAGTTCGTCTGTAACTAACGAAAATCTATGATCAATGTACCTACACCTATTCATCTATTTAACCTATGTTTGAGAATAAATAATTTGATTTGATTTGAAAATATTGGCAACTTGTTAGCTCGCCAACGGGTCTAAAAAGCTAATGGTTTAGGGTAGGGCAAGTGATTGTGTGGTTGTGGTTCACATCGTCGCCAGCATGTCGTACTTTGTCCGTCGGCAGATCGTCCGCGCGGAACGCGCCCGCGCCGGCTAGCGCGCACGCGCACAGCGCCGCGCACCACCACTGCATCCTGGCTGTAGCTCGCGAACGCTTGAAGCAGCAGGTGCAAGGAAAAGAACTAATGTCTACGTGACACGAGTGGCGTGATACGTCAATGTTGAATCGCTTGCGGACAGTGTTGGATGTTGTTGTCAAAAGAGGTTGAGTACCTATTGGTGTCGGTTATTTTTTTTTTGAAGTTGGTTAAATTAAAACTAACGTCTAACGTGGTTTATTACCCGCAAGTCATAGCTATGTCGAAGGCGGATTGTATAATCCGCCGTTTTACATAACGCCTAGCCGTTTTGCAAAACAGCGCCGTTTTGTAATGCGGCGGCTCAACGTTGAGCCGGATTGAATGCGGCTGAATAAAAAACCGCCGGAATGAATTCGGCGCTAAACGTTATCATTACGGCTAGGCATAATGTAATATGGCGAGAGATTAGCCGCCACTTTGTCGTTTTTAGTTCAGATTTTTAACACTCGTGGCGCTGCCTAACATAAACAGTAGAGGATTTAGAGATTAAAATAGGTTAGGTTAGGTTAGATTACATTAGATTAGGTTAGGTTATTTTATTTAGCATTCTTTGTTTTGTAAGTATTGTTACCCTACAATTTTAGTAGTAGTACAATGCGGCTAAACGTGGGCCGCCTTTTTGAAGAACGTTTCGCAACTACAATCCGGCTGAACGTTGAGCCGCCGTTATACAAAACGGCGCTGTTTTGCAAAACGGCTAGGCGTTATGTAAAACGGTGGATTATACAATCCGCCTGCGACAGCTGTCCAACTGTTACCTAATTGGGTTTTGTAGTATAGTGGGGGTAAGTTCTTTATGTCTTGCACTTAGTATGGGTTGTCTCGTTAGAAATCGTGTGATATATTGTAATTATCAATATTCAGAGAAAGCATGCCTGCAGTCATGCAGTGCGGTTGGCTGAACGGATTGCAAGTAATATGAGGGTTGACATTTCTTGTAGCTATTTTAGTGCCACCTATCGCGGAGTAGTAGGACTTCTCTGTCGTTTGTTTCGTTCTACATGAGATAATTTGTTGCACAAATACAGTTTCCAACCCTTTCTCTGCGGACTTCGGTCCCCAGGCATAACAGATGTTCGGCATGTTAGGCAGATGCCTGGAGAGAGATCTTTCTATTGGGGTTTCCCCCAGCTCATTAGTCATTACACTGCGTGCAATACTTTAAAGGTTTCATCACCAAAATAACTAAATTATCTCTCTCCTTTTCCAGGTATTATAAAGGGAAGACACATCTTTGTCGTCCCTGGTCATGAACACTTTAAGCCTCCTGACTTGAATATTTGAAGTTGGAAAATTCTAGAGGTTTTTTCATGAAATAAAACAACAGAAAAAATAGCCATCATTTATTCGATTACAAAATCTTTCGTCAGGAAATAAATTGCTGCGTAAAATTACTTCGACAAGGGCCCGGCGCCGGCGCCGCCGCAGCCGCGCGCAAGCGTGAGGGATCGACGCCGACACACGAGGTCGATTCCTAGTCACACTTGACACGCTTGCGCGACTCAAAATGAAAATTCTTAAACGGATAACGTTGGTGAACTGCGTCTCTGACCCGGTACAGAAATCGCAGGGACAAGAGGAGGCTGTTGAAGGATCTTCATTCGGAGCATTGCCGGCGGCTGCGGCGCGGGCCCGCCGCCCCGCTAATTCATTCCATATCGTAAATTAAATTCCATACAAGTTGCAATTCATATTATTTACCATTATTGGCGGGGCAGCGCGCTCGCGCGCCGCCTCGAGCCTCACATTTATGAAAATCTAGAACCCGAAAGCGAAGCGGAAGTAGAAAACTCGCCAGCCGTAGTACATTATTCGTATTCATTATCAATAACAGTTACGCTATTATCACATCTCTGGAAAAATGAAAAATGTCTGTCCGGTCGCGGCGGGCGCGCCGCGGCCGCTCGGTGTCGTTAAAGCTTGCTTTACTATAAGAAAATATACGGCCCGCTGCGGCCGCGGCGCTCCGCGAAGCCCTAGGGCTCCTCAGCGGGTCCCAGTCCGCCGGACTCGTAACTATACATCGAAGTAGCACACTCACAAACGATTACATGCCTAGCCTACGCCAGCGCGACGCTCCCCGCCCAGCAAACCTTACATAAACAGCAATACACTAACCCGCGTCGCACCAGCTGCCTCCGGTTGATGCCCGCTACGGTATTTTACTTACTTTAACTTTCCCTTCAGTGCATCCAATTGAGCTCTTTACGGAACGAGGCAAGGTTATGTCGAACAACGCTTGCGATGTAACAGAACTGTTCCGAATGTAACGTTTCAAATAGTTTAATAACAGTGTACACCTAGTATCCGGTGGTTCGTGCTTGCGCGCGGTGCCAACACATTTACTATGCTTAGTGCATTTTGTCCGCAAGATGCATAAGTAGTAATATGTACAAGTGAGGAGGCCCCGGGACGGCTTATTTCCTTCTTCCTGTTTATTAAAGTGCAAATGGAAATAAGTCCGCCTGCGACGCTCCTTATTCGGTGGAAGCACAACGAGCGCTAGTTATTTACTTATTTAGACATGAGAAAATACACCGACGTTGTGACGATTAACACAATTTTAAGGCCGATTTAACCAAACGAGAATATAATTAAGTCTTAGAATAAGTCACTCTTAGGAATTCCGAACGGAAAACTTCCGTCTGTATGTGGTTGATCCATAGATGTCGTATGGATTTAATGCGTTCGGATATTCAGAAACGGAATTCCGTATGTATTTAGGTACCCGCTATTTTCACATGAACGATTGATTTACTCGCGAGTAGAGTGACTTATTCCAAGATAAAATTTTATTCCCGCTTGGTTGATGGGATCATTAGTCGCTTAACAAAAAATATCTTTAAAAACCAAGTCTCTGACTCCAACAAATTAATTAAAACACGATGAACAAAAACACAAATAAATCGGATTTAGCTGCCGCATCACGTTTCCTAATTTTTGCGTCAAACATCAGACAGCCATCAACTGTAATGAGTGCAGCGAACCCCGCTGGCCAGCAAAGCAGTTCATATACGTGTTACATTTGTTTATCATACAATGCTGGTGACAGTGGAGCATTACAAAAACTACCTATTTTAGAGGGCATTCCACCAAACTAGAATAAAATTTAGTTTTGGAATAACTTATTCCACGACTAAAGTTTATTCTCAATTGGTTGAATCGACCTTTAGTAGTTTAGATGACATTAGTATACTTTTTTACATATCACATCGATTTAGGTAGGCATTGCTGTGGCTTGGTTAACATTTTGTTTCAGCTAGCAGAGCGTGGTTGTTGCTCAAAAGTCAGGGTTTTCTATTCGCCGGTAGTTATCACTATTTAACAAAGAACGTCCCAAAAACCAGCGACAGATTGAGCAAAATAAAGCAAATCTTGGCATGGAGACTAATTTTACAAAAAAATGCGGTCTAGAACATGAAATTACTATGAGACTTACTCATCTTGAAAAATACGGATGATTGAGGACTTAGCGCCAACAGAGCGGTTGAGCGCAGTGCGCGTTCGGCAGAAGTTACAAACAATCCATGAAAACTGATTTAAAAGGTTTTGAGAAGTCAATAAAACTACACAAAAATTTACAATATTTAAACATATTTTCTCAGCGCTGGCGCTGGGTCTTCGGGCCGTCCGGTGACGTACCGGTTCCAATTGATGAGGACGGGTGCTTAACAGATTTAATTTAGCCATTAACGCAGCCAGTTGCTGTTTACTCATCAAAAAAATCACATCAGATGTTACTATAATATTCTCCGATGCCGTTTTCTGCCGGCTTAGCACAGCAAGGAGCGAGTAGAGATACGCGTGAGATAGTCATCTGTCACTGTCTAATTAGAGAGGTCAGAAAAAGACGGGTAGGGTGTTGCTGTGCTGTGCTAAATTTTCTGCTGTTTAACGGCAATGTGTTAATGCTTCACCGCGGTCTCACAGGCCACCTAGGATCCCAGGAGGAATAGGATTTGTGCGGCTCTGTCTAATGTCTTGAGATGGTTGGGTGTGTTGTATGTTCCCTGTGTCTTAAGATGGTTGGGTGTGTGGGGGACAGGCCTATATGTAGCTGGGAATCGGGGATCTCAGCATAGGATTTATGCAGCTCTGTGTCTCGAGATGGTAGGTAAGTCAGGCTAAGTGTAGTCATTATTATAATGTCTCCAGATAGTCCGGTAGCTGTTTGTGTGAGGGACAGATTTATATGTACCTGGGAATCTGGGATCTCAGCAGAATCTCAGCTGGGATTTCTGCGGCTCTGTGTAATGTTTCAAGATGGTTGTGTGTGGGGACAGGCCTAAATGTAGCCGGGAATCTGGGATCTCAGCTGGATTAGGTCTTCAGCGGCCCTGTGTGTCGAGATGGTCTGTCAGTCTAGGTGTAGTCGTTGAAGTCGTCCATGGCGACGCCGGCGGCGGCCCCGGGCGGCGCGTAGGGCCGCGGCGCGCGCTGCGCGGCCACGCGCTCGGCCTCCACGCGCCGCCGCAGCCGCTTGATGTGCCGCAGCCGCTCCAGCGAGTTGCTGGCGTACACCGCGCCGCCCAGCGACAGCGACTGCGAGATGTGCGATGCCAGCTGAGAACAGAACATAGGCAAATGTTACAGCATAAGATGAGAAGGGCCCTAGTGGCTCTAAATGTTATTTACTAGGTAGATCGGGACGATTCGATCGCCCTGAATCAGGACACTATATCTTATTAGACCACTTTTAGTTAGGGTAAGGATCCCTTGAAATTTGATAGTCTAAGAGCTCGTTCCCACAGTGACAAATGTTGGGCCGACTTTTAATCAGGTGTTCTAGCGGCAGAATGTTTTATATGAAGCTGTTCACACACGAACGATCACGATTTTGTATCAGAGCCAACATAAAATATTGTGCGTTTTGTCAGCCCACACGCCGGTAAAAAATCGTGTCGGGCGCGCTGCTCACATCAAATAGGATGTCGGGCCGACCCCGCCGCACCCAACCTTCTGTACCTCCCTCGCGTCGCATTCTACACTCACATTATTGTGGCTAACAGCCGACTAGTGTGAACAGAGGCGCCGAAAAGAGCTCTAATAAGACCTCCACGCGCTGCAAACCTGCCCATAAACACCTGTGTGATGTTAGTCACGACATGCACGAGCCGTGTGGCCGCAGGTACTCACGGCGCAGTGCAGCGCCAGCTGGCGGGCGAGCGGCGCGGCGCCGGCGTCGGACACGACGAGCGCCAGCTGGTCCAGGTGCGGCAGGAACTTGCTCCGGATGCGCTCGTCCTTGGTCTTCACGAGCACGCGGTGCAGCGCGTGCTCCAGCGGCTCCACCACCACGATGCACAGGTTGAACTGGCCCTGCGAGAAAACACGACACTCTAAGTTCGTCGCCAGTATTCCACACTAATGAAATACCAGGTAGCCGGATACACCAGTTTATTTAGGAGCAAAAAGTAATACTTAAGTACATTTCAACATTTGCAAAACGTGTCGCTATCAGGTGGCGATCCGTTGACGTTACGGAGTTGATGTAGTGAGCGTATGCCCATACAAGTTCATATAAAGAATACTAACAGCACAAGGCGAGGCGGTGCTGGTCGGGTGCCGGGCGGCTCTAATGAGCTATAACCTTTAAGCTGTTTGACAGCCTGATGAAAATTCAATCCATTCCTTCAACCAGCCATTCATCCAACTCGTTCTAACTTTCCAAGCTCGGCAATGAACGCACAGCTCCTGATTTAATGTCAACTGGCTCCGAGTACAGACTAGTGTTCGGCCCACCTTTGAAGCCGTCGCTGACTATCCATAATAATAGACCCGTCAGCTTCTTATAACGAGGCTGTCCTTTTTAGGTAAAGAACCAATGGTAACCTTAATCGCCGAACAGTCCGATTAAATTTCCTATGTCGGCGCATGCTTGGATGCTAGAGCAAAGCTCTGACCAATAGACATTCGCATAGTGATGAATGCATCCCTGCAAAGATGCTTTCGCTTCTTGCAACTCAAGTGCTCTATATTGTCAGCGAACTAGTGCTGAGATTTTATTTTCTGATGGTCAAAAGCCTCAGCAGCTGTTTCTGTGAGTTTTTGAACCGTATGGCACAATTTGAAAGTGACGCAGATGCGTCTAGATAGATTCCAAGTAGCAACCTCGCTTTTCACCATGTCCGAAAATTACTGGACCTTTCTGAAGAGCAATTCTCTTCATACCTAGTTTGCGGGACGAATGGTTCTTTCTCTGAATAATGGTTACTTTGGCTGCCACTAAAGAATGGTCGGTTTTACAGTCGGCGTTGTGAAACGTGTGCGTGAGGAGGGATTCGCGAAGATCCCTGTTTCTAGTCAGAACTAGATCCAGTTGATGCCAATGTCCAGATCGGGGATGTTTCCAAGAAACCTTGTGCAACTGATTGCTTTTAAAATAAGTGAAATAAATAATAATCCAGCCTAAACACGTCTCACTGCACTGCCACTAATGCCAGCTACACACGTAACGAGAAATCGTAACGATTTATCTGTGCAGTCCGGTTTGCACAGTTTTATCGAACGTGTGTATGAGA
>BHDV01030964.1:47740-59667 GCA_005406045.1 Adoxophyes honmai
GGGGGTTTTGGGGGTTCAAACCCCCCCCGAAAAGTTCAGGCTCCCATACAACAATCGGTCTCGCACCAGACAAGTTTAGTCCTGCAGGTTTATGTCTGCCTGTCCATTGGAACAGAGCGAGGCAGCGGAGCGGTGAGCGAGATAAAAATCCAATAGAATAGGCTACATGACAAGAAAAAACTATTTAGTCCGTCAGATAGACTACGAAAAAATATTGTACCCATATTTTTTCTTTTATATGACCAGGGATCGGATAAATTTGCGACATTGTTTGCAATTATGTGGACATGACTCCAAAATTAATCAAAATGTTATTCAGTTAATTAATTTTTTACAAACATCCATACATACATATAATCACGTCTACGTTCCCTAATGGCGTAGGCAGAGCACACGAAACGTGAAATAGACATAACCATAATTGTAGCAGTTTTACGCTTCACAGCCACTTCTAGCAACATTATTTTAGTTTTGTACTTGACATATAATTTGATTTCTAGTAAATAAATATAAAAGTTTGTTAAAGTATCGGTTTATTAAACAAATTACAGATTTTTTTCCCAAATCGTTATTTATTTATTATAAGTACATAAATATTTACGAAAACGATACCCATTTTAAATAAGAACCTTTTTCTAATAATTATTTATGTAAGTCATCGTCGTCATAACTTTTTTTTTTTTTAAGTTCTTATAGTATATGCGTACTTACAAGCACTTTATAATTAAACTATTATCTCCAAAAATTCAAATTATATTTCAATGAATAATTAATTAACAGTTTGATTAATTTTAGGGTCATGTCCACATAATTGCAAACAATGTCGCAAATTTATCCGATCTCTGTATATGACAGACGAAAAATGACGATAATACAGAGCCTATAAAAGTTTAACGTGACGTCACGTTTGAGTAAAATTTGTACCGATTTTTCCTCAAACGTGACGTCACGAGCCCCCACTCAGGTAGTTTGATGATCTTTACCTTTGTCGATTTTAAATTTTTTGATAAACTATACAATATGTGTTTAATTTTTTTCTGCAATCTAACTTACGGACTAATTAGAATGATATATTTTTAACCCCGTCATCATCCGTATTGCATAAAATCTCCGCTCCTTTTCAGTGGATGCAATTCTATTGATGGATTTACATGTCGCTGACCGCTCCGCTGCCTCGCTTCGCTCCGTGGACAGGCAGCCTAACTATCGCTCGCACTTGCTTACCTGGACTTGTGCAGGTCCTGATGCGGCAGCTGCGAGGCGGACGAGCCGCTCCGAGACCGACTTTCACTTTCCGAGGCCTGCGAAACACGATTAAGCTTTCGTTAGTGTACTCTATGTGTCTTTAAAACTAGTTTTCCAAATGAAATGTTCAAAGCTTACCATGACAAGGCAGACTGTATCTGTCACTGTTTCATAAAGCTGCATAAAGAAAAAGGTTTCCTGTGGCTCGGTACCGATCGGTGCAGGGTCAACTTGCATAAAGAAACGGGTAAATCTTTAACCAGTTTCAGACTAGTCGGTACCGATCCTCAAATTTATCTGTATTGAAAATCTGTTTCATTATGTAAGCACCCTAAATAGAGAAGTTAGAAAATGGCAGGTCTCGCGCGTTCTGCCGTACTAAGGCTACCGCAGCGATGGTGCGCCCTGGTCACGGTCCTTCACCTTCACTTTCTGCTTCACGCGCTTTCGACTCACCAGGTGGCGCTCGTCGCCGATGCCGCTGGACGCGGAGGAGGGGGGCGCGGAGAGCTGCGGCGTGAGCAGCGCGAGAACATCTTGTAGCGAGGACTCGCATTGGTTCTCCCAGCTCATCTGCGTAAAACAACATGATTGCGGCTTTGAGTTGAGGGTGTTGACAACAAACATCTATAGCTACAATCCATCGTATAGTATTACCAAACTAAGAATGCTCCAAGATGTACCTGAGCAATAGATCAGTTTTGTGGCGCGGGAAACTTCGCTCTACCAATGATAAAAGAGATTTTTGCGCGCGCTGAACACTTGCGTTGTGATTGGTTATTGATTAAAGTGTGTGCATAGCAAGCAAAATTGTGGCCAGAGCGTTTATAAATAAAGTTCAATATAGATAAATTACTCGTTCGGCTACTCTCGGATATCGTTCTGCGCTTCTCGGGGCAAACGGTAATAGCCGATGTGACTTATTTTCTTGGAAATACTGTACATCATTATGCCGGAGGATACGTTACGATTCATCGGGCAGGCAGACTGCATCGTAAAACCGTAGCGGCAATACGAGCTTAATTTACCGTTGACACCCGTCAAATCCCTGTAATTTAGTAATTAAATAAAACTCATGTCTGTGTAAAACAATGACACTATAAACATGGTCCGGAGAGAGCCATCGCCAAGAGGAAAGGCCTAACAGTGGGTAAGACTCTTGAGAGTCTTGGAGAGCGATTACTCTTCAAGGAAATGTTATGCCTGGAAACCGAAGTGGACGGAGAGAAAGTTGGAAGTTGTATTTATGCAATCGGACGTCGATACTTCGCTAACGCGATTGATCTATTTTAAAACAGTTGCTGACATTGATGACATCTGTTGAAGAAGTTCTTCTATTCTACAACAGATGGCGCCAGTGTTGTTACCTGGTTCTGCACCCGCATGAGCCAGGCCACGTCCCCGGAGGGCGAGCGCACGTGCACCTCGGCCCAGTCGGCGCACCAGCACGGGCAGGCGCCTGCCGCCGCCAATTCGCCCGCACGGCTCCAATTGGCCTCTTCCGTATCCTGCAAAAACAAATATTGATATATAAAAATAATAATATTTAACGTCGAATTCTTTTATGGAACTCGCCTATTGAGGATCATTTTATAAACTACAATCGTTTTAATGCCTTTTATAGTGGTCGACAAGAAACTTGGCCAGTTATTTGTGGCGAGGGTAAGATCTCACGTCACTTTTTTTGGGTAAAAGCGATGCGCGAATTTACTGTGAACTTACCACTTCTTTTGAGATCTTTTCGAATCGCTGTGCAAAATTATTGAGAGCTTCCACGACGGGGTTGTATTCCGCCGAGTTTTGTCTGTGAACATAATAATAAACAAATCATTAGAGTTTGAAATACTATTTCATCAATGTCATCTAGAGAACTAAAGGTGCAGAATCAATATAGACAGATTTAAGGTAAATTTTGTTTTGGAATGAGCTACTCTTTCCAGTTTTTTTCATAGAAAAAAAAAAAAATACATGCGAGTAAACAGTGACTTATACTGATACTGAACAATGCACTCTTATTTGTGACTATTTTTAAGTGCGAAAGTTGAAGTTGTTTTTATTTAAGTGACTTAACATTTGCACATTTTGCTCTTTAGCAAATTCTAAAAATACGTATTCTAGGAACATTTAAATAAAGAACAACACATATCTAAAACATTTAGGATCAGCATGAACAAATAGCCACAACATTCTTCTACTTGCTTCAACAATGGAATCATCAACGTAGGTAAAAGAACCGGAGGAACACAAGGCGAAGGCTAGACGTTCAATAAATATTACATACATACATACATATTCTCACGCCTTTATTCCCAAAATATGAGAATACTGATGGATCACAATCTGTTCATGGATTCAGTGTATTTTCCATCAATATAGCAACACCAAACGATCAATACATATCACAATATGAGATGAATATTGAAGGATGACGATATTTATTGAACGCCTCGCCTTCGCCCAAGATCAGCGCGAAAAGAAATATTAGTCCAAGCAGTAGTTGCGGAAACGATCACATGCCGTGCGGTGCATTACAAAGTATTTGAGTGGTTTTGGTTATGGGAAAGCGTGCATATAGTACCCTCAGTTATACAAGGGCACAATTGCGAAATAGTGTCCCTTTTCCATAGATTTTGTTAAGTAGATAAAAATGTTTTCTGAGCATTTTGCGCATATTAACAAACTTTTAGATTTATCTACCTTTTGGCCCTTGTTCTACCGAAGATACAAAGGCGTATGCGAGAGCGAGACATAACTAGCGTCCTACACAACGGAATATTAAGAAAAGATGGGGTTTCAGTTTAGAGCTGCGACAAGAGTGCTAAGACCGATAGATACAGGCCTTAATAGTTGTAGTCTCCTTTTAAAACGATGGTTGAGAGTTCAAACCGGTAATAGACTCGGGAAATCATCGTGGAGGAATCTTAATTTAATAGGTATTAACAGTATTTTTGGGAATATAAACTTCTTTGAATGCTTGTTCTGCGACAGTTCGTCATCACAGATCAATTTCTTAAAAAAATAGCATATAAAACAATCATGTACACCTGCCAAGAAAATCAATAGAACTAATATCTTACACTGGTATCACTAAAGTCGTCTGTGTATTGCTGCCAAACTTTACGGTTGCATGACGGGTGGTATTTTAAAATGTTTTCTTGTGTTGTTATCTACAGTAAAAAAGCTGCATTCTGTGGCAGCATTATAATGTTTATGTAGATTATAAAATGCATATCGATACTACAACTACATTAAAATTTCGAACATTTAAAAAAGATGATGATACAAAGAATAAAACAAACATAATTAGATATTGTAGTTATTGTTAAGTATGCGGCGTACGTAAATAAGCAATAAAATAATAGCGATTTTTATAAAATTCGCCTTTAGACTCATAATCATAACCGCTGACACCGTTGTCAATACGGTTGGCAGGTATTTCAAAGTGAGTTTAAAGAATATTGCAAAATAAATCGAAGAAGCGCTAACATCACGTCAGGTTTCTGATTCCCTGGTCAGGCCATAGCCGTGGGGACTAGGGGTGGGGAGGAACTGGAGGCGTGGTCAGGCCATAGGGGTCGCTGGGGAATAAAGGCCCTGATCGATGGGCGAGTAAAACCGCGGTTTTATGATTCGTCGGTGTATCACTGAAAAACCGCGGTTTTAAATAATGCTGAACCTGGTCTTAAGGGGATTGGAGGTGACTGAGAGCGTGGCTCGGGGTGGCAGTGGGACCTGGAGGCTTGGTGGCTGGGGTAAGTGGGACCTAGAGGCGTGGCGACTAGGTTCGGGGCTCGCAGGGGGTGGACCTGGAAGCATGTTCAGACCATGGGGGTGGCAGGGGGCGGGTGCAATTGGGACCTGGAGGCGTGGTGGCTGGGCGGCGCGGGCTCGGGGCGCGCGTCGGGCTGCGAGCCGCTGGAGGCCGACGTCTCCGCCGACCGGCTGTGCTGCAGCGAGTGCTTGCTGTAGCTGCGACACACGCGGTCATCACGGACCGTTTCATAGCAAGACTAAGACAGGCCGCAGAAACGCCACGATACGAGTGGAATCTTTACGCGCAAATCAAATGCGATTTGGTTTGATGTGACAAATTAAACTTGGAAGACGAAGTTCGTGTTCGCAAGCTCTTAGGTTCCGTACCCAAGGGCAAATATCCTATCTAATAAAAAATAATTTTAGATAGTGAGCTTTTATGACAATTGTACTTTTTGCTTAGTTTATATCCTAGATTATGTGCACCAAAGAAATCAATCGGAGCAACCGTCGAAGAGTTTCCTCCCCCAAAAACGTCCCAGCTGGGCCACCAAATAAAAAAAATATTTCAAGATACAGGACAGGAGAAACTAATAGTGTCCCTTTTACTAAGACTTCGCTGTCTGTCCTTCCGTCTGTTTGTCACCAGATTATATCTCTAGAATCGCGATAGCAAATTGTGTATTTCTGTTGCCGGTATAACAACAGATACAATAAAATAAGTGTAACATTTAAGCACTTGTTTACTTAGTCAATGATATGGAATCCTTCGCGCAAGTTCGACGCGCATTTGGCCGGATTTTGTCTATAAAATCACATAAAGTATTTTTCTGAGCGAAAGGAAATACGTAGACAGGCCGTATCGTTGAGTCGTTTGTTTAGTATAGCATCGCCACACTCAAATGCATACAAATGTTGTTAAATATTCGGGACATCTAAGCAATTGGATCTAATTGACGATAAAAAGCAACCACCAGAGTTGAGCAAGACGAGTGTACGCGAAGAGTCACCAATAGGCAATCCTACGTTACAATATTGTAATCCCTGTAATCCCATTGCTGCGTCGTTCCTCACACGCCACTGAGCCACCGTCTTATAGTTTAGTAAATTCAACGCATTCACTGTCACCAACACATATGCGTTTCGAAGACTTTTAAAGATTCGCTGGCATTTGAACCCACATACGCGTTCGCGTCTTTTTAAGAATCAACTCTGAGAGGTGACAGTGAAAGCGTTAAAGCGCAATCAGTGAAGTATTGTTAGTAAGTCTCCAGTAGTTAAGCTGACACACCACACACGACCGGCCATTGTCAGCTAGCCCCCAACCATTAACACGTTCGACGCCGGTGACACAGTGTCTGTGATCAAAAAAATCTTACTCCTATGCCAGTGACACATATCTGTGACCATGTTATTCGTACTCCTGACCACGATAATTTCGCCCGGCATAGCTTAAGGGCTTGGTGAAACACTGCCGGAGTCGAACGTGTTAACTATCATTTGATAAGACTTTTTACACACTGACAGAAAACCCAAGCCTCAGCAAATGGCGGAAAAGTAGTTTAATCAAGAATAGTTTTAAAAAACATAATCAGAACAATATGCATTTCCTTTACAAGATTGTTAGCTGACAACGACCCGGGCTAAGCACACGCTATAAATTGGTGTTTTGATTTGCTTATAGAAGTAATATCACGGCTCAACGAAGTCACCACATTGCGTAGGAAACGTAGGCGAGAATCACTGAGAAGAATGAAGCGGCGATTACGGAGTCGTTCACCTAATGCTACGTCGGTCACCAAACGTCGCTTTTACCCTGGTCTAGCCAGGGGTAGCCAACAGATCGCGACTGTTAGTCCAGTCGATCGTAGCAAGGCAAAAAATATAAATACGTAGACCAAACGGCGCAAGGTAATTACACCGACTGCTTTTACATACATACATACATATTCTCACGCCTGTATTCCCAAGAAGGGTAGGCAGAGCACATGAATTGAAAAATCCAGTGCCACGTTTAGCAATTACAGGGTAACCAGATAGTTAAACGTGATATTGCAGTGACAGGTTGCTAGCCCATCGCCCACAATACACTAACCCTTTCCCAGAGTCGACTCTTACGACACCCACGGGAAGAAAGGGGGTGGTGCTATTCTAACCCGGCACCACACGGGTACTTTTAATAAGTATGTAATTGATAGATCGCACAGGGTTTCGTTACTTCCGTTAGTAAACAGGAGATCTTGGGTCCAATCAAGTTGGCCACCCCTGCCCTAGACTGTCCGTCGAACGTCGTCGCCTAGTCAGGCTTGACAGCTGTCACTCGGCGCATGCGGCGAACGACGAAATGTAATGGCCGCTTGAGTTGATCGCATTGGGATGTAGGCAGCACATGAGTTGCTTGCCATTGGTTCAACTTACCGTTTGATTTCAGGTGCATTCGGTGGTCCTACTTGTAGTTGGTTGTGAGCGCCGTCGTTCAGCAGTGCCTGTAACATCAGAAATGAATAATTAAAGAGCGTAAACAGAAATAAGACTACTGAGTCACACATAGTCTTTATGTCGAGATTAGTTCGACACGGCAGCGGATAGACGAGCACTATAGTAATTATATCGGTTGTTTTACCCTCGATGTAGGAACAGAACAGTGTACGAACTGCAAGAGTAGTGGGTACCCTGCGTGAGCTTTTACTACCCTTCATGCCAGAATAGTTTTTTGTTGGAAGATTCACCCGAAGTTCGTACCAAGAAGTCCATAGTGCTCGAATGCCCGTTGATGTCTTGCATTGGTTTAAGGATATTTCAAAAACTACTGGTCAGATCTTGATGAAATTTAATTGCGACCAACGGGAAGCTATTTCATGCAAGCATTAAGATGTACCTAAGTGTGTGTGTGTGTGTGTTACCTGTGGCAAGGCCAGGTCGTCAGGCTGTGGCGTGAGCGGCGGCAGCGGGCTGCCCGCGCTGTCCGCGTGCTGGCGGCACAGCATGGCGCATCTGGAGGAATACAACGAGACACGAGCTCCAGGCGAGATTCATAATAACACCTATTATGAGATTAAAATACATAATTATAATCCTAGCCTGATTCTGTTCCACCGCTGACCACAGGCTTCCTCTCATGTCGTGTCGGACGTAAAATAATACATCCGCACTTCCTTCGCGAGTGTCATAAAATAGGTCGTAATGTGTTTTACGGTTTAAAACGGTTAAGAACCTGTCGTTAATACATCTTTTTTATCCAACTTTACACCTAAAAAATAAGATATAAGTGTGGCTTAAAGAGAAATTGATCAGACGTTAAACGGTCACAGTTTTGAGTACGTAACATTCGTTAATACAGGCGTATGCATACCTGTCGCACATGCCCTGCTTGAGCGAGTTGACGGCGCAGCCGGCCGTGGTGATGGTGATGAGCTTGTGGCCCACCAGCCACGTCATGGAGTTGCCGCCGGAGAACATCCACTCTGCTACCTCGCTCCTGCAAAATTATTTACAGATCAAATTACATGGGACTTACTTACTAACTTATTTACTAATTGGGGCTTCCGGCCACAGCCACGCGCCGTCACTGGCAATGTTTCCACTCACAATCACAATGGACTCGCCGCACACGGTTGAAGTTGGCGGCTGCCACGCGCTACTATCGTCGCAGCGCTGCTCGCTTCTAAACTTTTTAGCTGTTTTTTTGCTTTTGTAGTTGGGTTTATCTTCCCATGGCGGCGTTTGTGGATGCGGCCGGTGGCCCTTGTGCAGCGACACTTATGGGATGACGGAGAAGGAACGCTGACATGTTGTACGAGGAACAGTGGAAGATGGCATGGGGGATGAAGTTAAGGAGACAGTCATCAGTATACTATTTGTGTATGCTGCAGATGAATAAATGCTTGGAAATAAAATAGTTTGTGGATGAATAAAAGATTGGAAGCCGACAGCCAAGTCCGAGTTCGAACCCGATTGGGACCAGCTGCACGTGGCAGGCGGCGGAGGCCGAGGCGCCGGGGGCCGCTATGGTACCTGCGCGGCTTGACGCTGCACGGCGAGCTGGTGTAGCGCGCCAGCAGGTCCACGCAGGTCTCGGTCAGCTCCACGTGGAAAGCGGCGGAGGCCGAAGCGCTGGGGGCTGCGGCGCCGCCCCGTGAGCCCGCCAGAGGCGCCGCCGACGCACCGCGGGAGCCCTAAAATTCAAAAATCATAACTTTATTTACGCAGCTCCTAAGAGCACTTTTACACGTCATCGAATCTACCAGCGTTTCGGAAAGACCATCATTGCCAAGAAGAATGCACCGCAAAAAACACGACAGGGCTCAACCTTGCGATATAGGTTATGTAAGGTAGTTGCTAATGTAATCTAAAGCTGTTGGTTGACTATCATTGTTTCTATTAGCATAATCAGGATTTATAGCTCACGGCCAGGGCCATGAGCGATCGGCATAACGCGGAATCACACCTCGTGAGTGGTGAAAGTGAAAGGTTATTAAAAAATCGCAAGGGTCGCCACTGTTAGCAAATTTTTGTTAAATGTATGTACATAAATTCCACTCGAGAGATCTCTGTCCAGATAGATGTTACGCCTGAGGATCCTGATGTATCTGATACATCAGAAGCCTAAGGTCCGTACCAGGCTGGAGCTGCGCTTGCGGTTGGAGGAGTCCTCGTTGGCGGCGCCGTGCCCCTTGTACTGCAGCTGCTCCTCCATCGGCATGATGATGTAGTTGTGCAGGCCCTGCAAACACCACCTTAATTATTACAGCCCGTTCCCACCATGTCGGGCGTCGGCCCGATTTTTAAACGGGTCTCGGCGCCTCTGTTCACACTGGCCGGCTGTCGGCCACGACAATGTGAATGCGCGAACGCGACGCGTGGGAGATACAGGGGGTGAGGCGCGAGCGGGGTGGCCCGACATCCGATTTGATGTGCACAGCGCGCCCGGCACGATTTTTATCGGCGTGCTCGCTCGCTAAACGCCCGACATTTTATGTCGGATCCGACTATCGAGCATGTGTGAACAGCTCCATATAAAATGTTCTGCCGCTACGACACCCGATTAAAAATCGGGCCGACGCCCGACATGGTGCGAACGGGGTCTTATTGTTTAACTTACACCGGTATTATCCGGTCGCCAGTTACGTATTAAAAAAACGTAAAGTGACAACTGTTTATTTTGGGAGATATACAAAACGTAATATGAACTTATGAAGTAGTCAACAATTCACATTTACTTTAAGCTACTAGTTTATGAAGGTACTTTGTTGAAGTTCTGTACCTATACCGAATACTTTAATATTTTTAATATGTACTTATTATTTTAGCCAGCATTTAAATTTTTATCACGAATCCAAAGGTAAAACTGGAAATTCTTATTGCTATTAAACTTATAATTGTTATAATGTTCTCAATACAAACGGTATCACCATTTGCAGTGACGTCTTCGCTTCATTTAAAATGTGTTAAATGTGTGAATATTTTGACCGTTATTTTAAATCAAACTTTAAACGAACAAGAGTACAGCTAGTCAGTGACAGGTATAGTCGATCTCGCGCGCTGTGCTAAGCCGGCTAGTGTGTGGACGACTCACGTGTATGATGAACCGCACGAAGTTGCGCCGGTACTTGAGCCGGCACTTGAGGAACCAGGCGGCCACCACGTGGTGCGCCAGCGACACCACGTAGTGGTTGTACCGCGACGGGTTGGTGTACGGCAGCAGGATGGCGAACACCGACATGTACTGGTCCTCCACGAACGACGCGAACACGCGCGGCAGGCGCGTTAGAGCTGAGGGGAAGGGTGATGGCTATGTATCTCATAAGTTAAATTAGTTTATTTAAAACTATACTGGGCCAAGAAAGGGTTCTTGGTCTTAGAAAAATAACACTTTGGTGTAGTTAAGTTGTAGTGTTTTTTACGAAGTATAAATTATGTTGCATTTCTAGACAAAAAACAGTGGGACAGTACTAGAATCATTTGAGAAAGTACTTGGAAGTGCATTTGACTAAACTAAACAAGAATAAAATTTGGTTTTGGAATAAGTCACATTTTACTAGAGAGCATTTTTTTTTATTTTCATATAAAAGAGCGAGAAAAAAAGAAATATTAAAGACAAAATTTTATTTTCGTTTGGTTAAATCGATCCTAAGTAATCTAGACTATCTTATGATTTAAAAATAATCCCTCTCGTTTCGCCTATGTCGTCGATTTTTAGTTTCACAAAAATTGGGAAAGTCAACGTTTAGGAGCAGAGCCGTTATTGCTAAAGGCTGGTCGCAGAGCATAGCGAAATTCGAGTGAGTCTTTGTCGCACGCGTGTCCTCACGTTCGCAGTTGAGCACGCACTGCGCAAGAGTAAGGGCAATATTAATGCACGAGTCCGACAGAAATAGATAGCAGCTGGTCAAAGTTTGCATTTCTGCGCTCCGCGACCGGCCTTTAACTTGTGACTGTCGAGAAAAAATCCGAAACCGTTTTTTATTCATAGACAAAATAAGTTTAGTGAAAAAGTGTAGCTAAGAGAGCGTTAAAAAAGAGAATCAGAAACTCACTGGACAGAAACTCGAGCATCGGTGAGGCGATAAGCTTGGTGTCGCTGATCTTGGACAGGTCCAGCAGCACCTCGGGCAGCAGCTTGACCATGGTGTCGCGCGCCTCCAGCGTGAACAGCGTCAGCGCCGCCAGGTACGGCTGCGGCGAGCGGAGCACTGCCAGGGGGGCGAAGGGTAAGAATTTGGTTTGGAAAATATTTTGTCTAATGAACTGACAGAGTAACGGGGCGATCATTCAGATGTTTTAACCGTGTCATTCTGGCTAGATTTTATATGAATCTGCTGCAGATTTTAATATCGTTTTTGCACGGCTCCAGCAGCGCGTGGTGCGGCGCCAGCGCGGCCAGCGCCGGCAGCACGGCGCCGTGCAGCTCCATAGCCAGCAGTATACAG
>BHDV01030986.1:7530-27332 GCA_005406045.1 Adoxophyes honmai
TGGCCACAAAACGTGAAATAGTCATTGTTTTGTCTATGTAGCGTTTTGTGTGCTCTGCCTACCCCGTTTGGGAATACAGGCGTGGTTGTATGTATGTATGTATTGAGGCGACACGGCACAATTCCTATGGCTTTACAACACACAAAACCGAAAAAGAAGACTAATCTAGAACCACAACTTTTCGTATTTTGTTTGCACTTTTCTGCAGATCGCACACACATACATCACGCCTGTATTCCCTAATGGGGTAGGCAGAGCGCGCCAAACGCTACATAGACAAAACCATAATTTTGTGACCACTTCCTAGCATATTTTTCAGTAGGCTTTGGACGGAAACACGCTATAATCGTGATACTACCCGTCACTTTCTGACGTCGCTAATTAGACAGTGACAGATAAAGACTATCTCGCGTGTATTTCTACTAGCGCCTTGCTGTGCTAAGCCGGCTGGTTTTGAGTTGGCAGGTACCATCGCGAACAGGGATTGTTCAGCCACTTACCTATGTTTATAACTTAGTCGTGTAATACTAATCCAATAGATAACATCTGTCAGTCACATCGGTCATTGATTACACGTCTAAATTGCGAACAGTGGCAAGTGGCTCAACAATCCCTGTTCGTGACTGTATATAATAGTGACAGGTGGCTAGCCTGTCGCCTAAAATATGCCTCTTACGACATCCATGAAATAAATGAAGACGTGCGAACCAGATACCGCCATCTTTGTTAACTGAATAACATCAGCCATTATAATATTGGGCACGAGCTCAAATCCTTAACGCAAACAGAATTAATTTATTGCTCTTTCATCAACCGATCCCTCACGAATCGAGGAATCAGGATTTTCCGAGAGCTATTGGTATCGGTTTCGGGCTTATTATATCATCCACCTACGCTGCGCTTAAAAGAGATTGTTTGGTGTAAATTAGTTGCGATGACTACAGCTTTTTAAAATTACTTACTTGAGTAGGTACTTAAGTTTATAGATCGTCAATTCTAAGGTAATAATTCAATTTTAATAACACAAGGAGTAGCTATTAACAAATAGTGTTAGGTATTTAGACAATTTCCTTTAAATCGTTCTTCGTAGGTACTTTAAATCGTATCAAAATTTCCAGTAGCATTGTTTTCCAAAGGGCTTTTTTGCTACTGTCGTTTTTTTATTCAGCATATTTTACAGTAGCATATTCCGTAATCTTGTAAAAATTTAGGTGTGTTTAGGTTATGTTATGCCCAAAGCACGCAGAACTAAGAGCTCCGTCGTCACTGCTTCGGAAAACAATTGCGACTTGTGTTACTTCATGTATCCGAACTATTGTGTTGCCGTTTGTCACAAATCCCAACTGCTATTAATAATAGCCTATTATATTAGCCTATAGACTAATTATAATAGCCTATTATAAATGCGAAAGTAACTCTGTCTGTCTGTTACGCTTTCCCGCTTAAACCTCCGAACCGATCTTGATGAAATTTGGCACAGACAATCTTTAGACCCTGAGAAAGGACATAGGCTACCTATTAAAATAACTATTCCACGCGGACGAAGTCGCGGGCACAGCTAATAAATGAATCTTCCCCAGGCGGGCATGCTGGCATCCATGATAGCAGCCTCCTACGCGCCCTGGGTGCGGGAGACGCGCGCCTACTGCGTCATCCGCGTCGTGCTGCGGGTCTTCGGCATCGGCAGCGTCTGCATCGCCGTCACCATGGCCCTGGAGCGGTACCTAGCGCTCACCCGGCCGTTCCTATATCAGAAGGTGAGCCTCTTTTGTTTTATGATAGCCTGGTACTTCAGTAACCTCAAGGTCAAGTCTTAGTTGTCTAAAATTAAAGCACATCTAGCACGACAACACACGAGGCAAGTCCCACGCGCTACGCGAAGTAGACTTTAAGGATCTTCCTTAGTCACCTCTTGTTACATAAGAAATGGCGAGCTTGCGAGTCTAAACACCACGCAGGACAACCTACACTCAATAATAACAATATTTCGATAAACACCTGAAAGGAACCTAAGCTCATTTAATATGCATTGTTTTCTCCGAGATTGTGTCGTTTGTGCGCCTACCTCTCCTAAACGAGAATGGCGTGCGCGGAATGGCAATGGACTGAATTTAAGTTTCCTCGACAAAATAGTGGACAAGAAGATAAGACAACGGATTCACACGTTTCCATAGTTTAACTGAAGACGGACTCGGCTAGATAGATTAGAAGGGTTGTTAGATATTTCCAATACTTTTTCAGACTGTTTTTATTGTGGTAAACAATGATTGACGATAATCTGTTTGAGTAGCTACATATTTCTGTATAAGTAGTAGCATTTTTACATCATTGCTGTTTATAGATTTAATTTGCCCTTACAGACTTTACATCTCTACCTCTAAGTGTAGACTCAAAAAAGCCATGCAGCTGTAAGAGCCACTTGCACAGATCAATTTTTGATTTTGGATCAAAAATACGGAAAAATAAATGTAATCAATTATGAACTACAAAAGTACAATTTATCAGTTCATCTATTGGAATTGGAAAAGAAAGTAACCTCTTGCCTAACTCCCAGATTTTATTCTCAGCCGCCGCCCGCCGTGGTAACGCGGGCCCGCGTAATTTCTTTCCATTCGTCCTTTACCCTTCACCTTGAAACCTCAGCGATTGTGGGCATTCCACAGTACAGGGGTCATGTGAAGACAACTACGACAGTCATTGCTTTGCTGACCCACATTGTGCTTCTTTATTTGATTTTATAAGGCTCTAGGAATGAAGTTCCGACCACACCGCAGCTTAAAATCCGGTCTCGCTGCGGAATCGCAGTGTCGCGTCGTTTTCGCACCGGTTTCGCCGCATGCTCCCACACCGCAGCTTAAAATACACTGTCGCACCGTAAATTGATCTGCGTAAAAATCGCAAAAAATATTACAAGGAGATCTTATGGCAGACACCACACCGGTGACGTAAAAAACGCAGCTGTCTTGTAGATGCAGCGATTTTTACGCAAAGATTTGCGAATCGGGGTTTCTCGGTTATTGTCGGTAACACTTCGTTTTTCACATAGAGATTATCAGATTCTATGTCTAAAATTTTAAAAAGGAACGAGACAACTGAGTCACGTTCTTTTGTTTTGTTGCTGTGATGGGTGCAGTTGATCTTTACTTATGTCATATAGGCATTGAGGATATAACCTATAGAGTACTAATGTCATCTTGGTTGTTCGGAAATTATTCCGCAAAACAATTGAAGACCTCGCTATGCTCTTATTGGCCGGCCCAAGATCCCGTGCCACACTAGAGTTGGGCAAGTTTACAAATGTATCGATAATATCGATATCGATAATAGTAATTTTTTACTAATTGTCCTGGAACGCAATTTTTAAAAAAAGCTCACCTCTCTGTCTTCGCACTCATCGTTCAATATTAATATCGCTCTTGTACAATTATAAATGAAATGTAAACCACTTTAAAATAAAAGATTATAAAATTCACCAACAAATTTAATTCCTTACCAATGCAGTCATCTTTTGGTTTATTGAAAAAAAAAATGCTAATCTGGACCGAGATAATAAAATAAAACTGTCAAAAAATTAAAAAATACGAAATTTTTTATCAAGGTTACCTACTGTAAACAGTGAACTGTTTCGTTAAATGAATCTAAAATAAACCTACTTTCAATCACAGCGGATTACAGCTAATTTAATTTAAGTGAATACAATCAAAACTTTACAAAAATGATTGTTATTGAAAAATACAAAAAAGCAGTTTTTTTCTAAATAAAACCCGCGGGGACACTGGACTGTAAAATTGTTAGCAGTGGAAGACTTCGGCCCCTCAACACGAACCTCGAAAATTGATTTGATTGATTGATTGGCCCAAAATGATGCTAAAAGTGGCTGCGAAGCATGAAATAGTCATAATCATGGATATGTCTATTTCACGTTTCGTGTGTTTTGCCTACCCCATTTGGGAACAAAGGCGTGATTTTATGTTATGTTAACATTTATTTAATTCGGCACCGTAAAATACGAAATACTTATAAATATCGATACATCATTTGATTATTAACAGCGCAACTCTAGTTACACTGTGTATTGACAGAATGAGATGAAGTAATGGGATGACACCTAGGTGAAAGTGAGATGCATAATTATGTGTCATTTTGAATGACCAGTTAACTTGAGCTGCACTAAAATGAATATAAATTGAAAAATGCATGTTTACTGTTAATTACCGGTTAAATGTAACACCGTCGGTTTTCAAATTTGAATTTTTGCCGTTTTTACCACACCAACGAATGGAACAGTACGTCATTACGCAAGTATATTAATTTACATCTAGAAATATGAGGAGTTGCACGCAGATCTGTTGTTGGCTCCATACAGTTTCTGTGACAGTGACACTACACGTTAGTATATTGAAATAAACAAACATTTGCGGACTGGGGTTGCGAACATTGTTTCTCTATAGGTTCTATCCTCTATGCATATAGGTATTTGAAGCATGATTTTGACGCAGCGAATTTTAAGCACCGGTTTGGAAGGTTTGCGACAAAAAGATTATCGTGACACACGTCATTGCGATTCCGTTCCGTCACCGTTTTTTAAGCTGCGGTGTGGGGAGCACGCGGCGAAAACGGTGCGAAAACGACGCGACACTGCGATTCCGAAGCGACACCGGATTTTAAGCTGCGGTTTGGTCGGACCTTGAAGTTAGCTTTTAAGCAGCAATTAAATACACCTAACTGTCCGCTGACCGCCGGGTTGAAATAGCTATTGCTCGACGAATGCGGCCAACTACCATGCTCTTTACACTTTTTCGGTCACCGCATGTAGCAAGCGACTAATAACTCAGTGTGATTGCCCTTTTATTAGATAGACATAACACAGTTATGGTAAAGTTGTCTCCCAATTTTTATCTCTACACAAATCAGGACTGTGATAACTGAATGTGAATCATACTCACAAGCCACGGCGGTGAGCATTTTACTGTAGTGCAGATTAACTTCGGTAATTCAAAGTATTTTCATAAAATCTTGTTTGTTTATCATTATTCTTAACCGACGCCTTAAAAAAGCTGTAATGATGTTGTTTGTTACCCACTAACCTAGTAAATTTTAAGTTCAATTAGTTCAATTAGGTATAGGTATCACTAAAATTTTATAAGCGTAGAGTTACAAATAACCGGTAATTTAATTTAAAAATTGAAAAGACGGAGGTCCCTGTTCCAGTGTATTGTATTTTTTCTTTATCTATTCACCGATTTATACGTCAATGGGGTACCGATTTTCAAACAGTTTGTCTTCCGACTTACGATGAGATCCCAAGGAAAAAAGTAACCCTATTCTTCTATAGGCACGAACGAATGCCGTGTTTTCTGTATTTACTGAAGCAAGAAGCAGGTAAATCTAGTACTTATCTAAATCGGACACATATTTGGCCAGTTTTTTTTTTATTCAATTAACGTCAAGTTGTCTTTTCGAGTCCAAGCCACGCGACGCCTTATCTTTATAGCGATAAAATGGCCGCCTTGTGCGGCAAATGGCGTATTGTCTCAAAATGGCGCTGACGTCTGACCACACTCTTAATTAAACCATTAATGTTACTCGGGAACGCGCAATTTGTTATTTCTGGGGGTATTTTTAGATGAGGTTGTTGACTCGTGAGGTGAGAAAGGTTTTTGCGGATGAATCAAGCGACAAAGGTGACACAAAAGCGTCAATTTTTCTATCGGTTTTTCAACAATAAATAACGGGAACAGCCAATGGACTGTTTTACTAAAGGTGCTAAAAGTTACATTTAACGTTAAACTACCGTGAGACTCACTCATTTTATAAAATACGGATAACTCACGTTATAAATCGAGTTTAGCTCGACATGTTTCGGACTAATTCGTAGCCCTTCATCTAGGAGCCGAGGCAGCTAAACTCACACATGACATGTCGAGCTAAACTCGATTTATAACGTGAGTTATCCGTATTTTATAAGATGTGCTAAAAGTTCACTTGTCATTTGTTTGTAAATCAAAATTAATAATATTTTATTATGCAAGTAGGCCGTAAGGGGCGCTTATCGCTTTTGTTTGAGTCTGCCAGCGCTTCGTAAATACCATAATTGCAAAGAAGAATGCATCACAAGAAACTTGACATAGTACATACTAAGGTAGGTATGCCACATCCAACATGGATTATATTTTAAACAAAGAGCAACAATTTTTTTCAACAAAAGTAAATAGCGCAGCAAAACTATACACTACTCTGCTAGTAGCACGATTTCATCTAAGGTCTATCTTTGCCTCATTTCTTATTACTTTATGTTTCATGTAGTAATCAAGAATAGGTTATCTTCAGAATGAAAATTAATGATGAATAATATAAAACTCGTTACCATCGCGAACAGGGATTGTTGAGGCACTTACCTATGTTTGTAACTTGGTCGTGTAATACTAATCCAATAGCTGATTACACGTCTAAATTGTAAACAGTGGCAAGTGGCTCAACAATCCCTGTTCGTGACTGTACTTAGACGATTTATACAGAAATTACGTTAATATTCAAATTGCGTTCCAAGGAGACACCTTAAATTTACTGGACTATAATATCGGCACTGAATGGCGGTAATCAAGTTCGTGGATATTGAAAAGCCTTCTGTATAAGTATAAGTACTAAAATAATAATAGAAATGAGAGATAGGCGAAGTGAAAATACGGTAATGTAAAAATACTTACGAGTGCTATCAACAGCGCTAATTCAACAGTTCAACGCACCAAAAATCAACAGACATCGTTTTTAATTTGACAGTTGCAACTAGAAATCGCTTAGAAATTGAAGCATTTCCAAACAAAATTTCAAACAAACTACCAAATTAGAAATGATATAGATTTTTTGTGCGTTAGACAATACCGCTACAGTTTTAAAACTTTAAGCTTTTTCAGGCCTCGATATACTGCCGGTAGACTAAAATTAGTTTGTCTCTATGTATGTTATATGAACTCTAATACCCATAGATCTTTTTCGTATGGAAAAACTTTATCCGAAGTTTTATTACCAAACATGGCAAAAGAATGACAATTTTCCCAAATGTTATGCGACTTCGATTTGTCAACGGATTATTTATATGTGCTTATGCTTACATATATTATAGATAAAAGGATGTTTTACTCATCGACGTCGATGTGAGTAACTTGTATTGTTCAGCAAAGGAAATCATTACATTAATGCGACAACGTTCTTTGATCGATCAGAAGTCAAGATATTCGATATTAAGTTCATACCCTACGTTTAGGTAATGATGAGGATGAACTCGCGCTCGAAGGTTTCCGTACCAAAATCTGCAAAAAAAAACACGTTTGTTTTATGGGAATCCCCGGCAAATAAAAGAGCCTCGAACAAGTGGGTCATTAAGCGAGCTTCACGCTTGCAAACAGCTCTCCTCACGCTCGGCTCTCTAGCATAAACGCAGCTTAGCTTAAGGCTGCCTGTCCACTAGAGCGGAGCGAGGCAGCAGAGTGCCAAGCGAGATAAAAATCCACCAACAGAATCCACTGAAGACGAGCGGAGATTTATGCAATTTTATTGGTGGATTATCTAGCTCATCGCTCCGCTCCAGTGGACAGGCAGCCTTAGAATTGCGTCCATTTTGTTTTTCTCCACGCTCTCATAAACCTGGATTTGCTGACCCTCCCCTTGGCCGCGAAAGTGGTGAAACATTCGACATCGACCCTTACATCGTTTCCTACGCTCCCTGAATCATATCAACGAAGTTTTCCCTTGTTTTTCTTTTGTCTTAACAGGATTTTATTTGCGGATGTTGTTTTTATATCATTTCCTTTATCGATGCTTTGTCACATCCCATTTTTATAATGTTCGTTTTATCGAGGTGTTAAAGTAGCTTGGATCAATCGATGGCTTCCGAAGCAGTGGATTGTGGGTTTAAATTCGACTTGTTTTCAGATACAGGATATAATAGCAGACAGTCAAGTAATCTTATATCTGTGCACTATCCTGCCATGACTCATATCACAATGAGTTTCATAATTGTTCGATTAGTAGCTGATATGGCATATATCAGGCACCTGTTTTTAACCGACTTCAAAAAAGGAAGTTCTCAATTCGGATGTACTTTTTTTACATAATACTTTGGCAAACAATGCGCCCAACACCCTGTATTTCTAGACTCTAAATTAGAATCTAGAGCAACGTCAATGAAGTATAAAAAATAATCTAATATTTATGTTTTTACTGTTTAACTCCGTAAAGATATCACACAGATCAATACCCTAAATATTTTGCTCTGCAAATAGCTATCAAATGCAAAAAATGAAATCAATAACTGTAAACCACAGCTGATGAAAGTGCCTTTTAAAATTTGTGCAAGCAATGTTTGCCTCCGGCCCATAGGAAGAAGTTTATTTACGAGGGAGTATAAAACTAAATGTGCTTCCTTTTTTATGTTTATGCGTTTTTCTCGATGTGAATAAAGGTCAACCGGGTTCAAGATTCACCGGTAAACACATAATATAAATATCACGCCTGTATTCCCAAATGGGACAGGAATAGTACCATCGTGCGTGAACAGGAATTGTTGAGCCACTTGAACCTATGTTTGTAACTTGGTCGTGTAATACTAATCCAATAGCTGACATCTAGTCGGTCACATCGGTCATTGATTACACGTCTAAATTGCGAACAGTGACAAGTGACTCAACAATCCCGGTTCGTGACTGTACATAAAACGTTACATAGTCAAAATCATGATTAATATTTTAGGTAGCATTTTAGATTTTAACCTAGATGTAAGAGGTATAATAATGATAGATTGCTAGCTGTTTGCCTAAAGTATACCAAGCCTTAGGGCTTATGACATCAACGGAATAAATTGAAAGGTTCTAAACCCGATACCAATACCACACAGGAGAAATGGCGGCAACAAACTTAAATCAAACGTAGCTTTTCTCGGCTCACCTGTTGCTTGTTCACTAAAAGCTTAACTCCCAGGTGTATGATAACTCTCTCACTGCAAATACCTAACTGTTGGTGTAAAACGAAGATAGATAATAAAATCTACGCGCTTCGACTTTTCAATGAATGAATCAGCAATGCACGTGACACGCAAGCAAACAACGCATTACAATTAAGTTATAAATCTTTTAACTCTATTTACGTTGACTTCATCAACTTTGGTTATATCGCTCTGCCATGCCATTATAAGGTGGAGGCGATGGCGCCAACATTAATTATTAACCATAGTGCATCTTTGTAAAGCTATCAAATGTAAGTATACTTTTATGCAATTCATCAACTCCAAGATCATGGTCTTCCCATGCTGTGCCAATTCCCAAAGTCAATCTGGAATCTTCTTTTTGGTTTGCGTCTAGTTCCCAAAAAAGTTACTTTAAAATCCAAGAAACGAGGTTCTGAGCCCAGTTCTTTGGATAAATGCAGTGGTACGACCAGTGACAAACGTTTTTACGGCATTTGGGGCGGGAACACTTGGGCGTAGAGACCTGAATGCTCTTGAATCTTTAATGATTTAAAAAACACAATAATACAAATCACAGCTGGCGGTTCTTTGGTCGACGAATTGGCATCGCCATTCAAAGAGGGAACTCCGCCAACCTTTTGCGCTCCTTACCGCCTCGATCAGTCTCGGGGATTTTTTTATATTTTTTTGCTGTAATCGCACCATAGAACGTTGTCACAATAAATGTAATAAAGGTTTCCTTTGTCGAACAACGCGACGTCACTATTACGTTTCCCACAAATAGATTATACGGTGGGTCAGGAATCGATTGGTTCGTCAGTACATAAAACTAACATCAAACAGAAAGACAAGTCGATAAATTCCATTTGGCAACAATGTTCGCATTTTCATAACAATCTGCATAACTGAAAATCACAAATTTATCATAAGTATTAACTGTTATTTTAGACTCTATTCTTTGCTGTTTAAGATCATCAGAACGCATGGGAGTCGTGTTGGTGAGTTTCCGCTTCATAATTAGACTGTTTAATTGTTTGGGCGTATCAAGCGTGAATCAGATGCAAAGGTATTTGTTGTTTTGCTGCACCTTGCATTTAAATTGCCGATTATTCAATACGATTCTTCCAGCACGTCCAATAGTCTGATTTTTTACGTAACTAATTTGACTCGTCAACTCTTCTCCGTTCTAATCCTAATCCTATCTATTCTTACAATATTATAAATGCGAAAGTAACTCTGTCTGTATAGTTACGCTTTCACGCAAAAACTCCTGAACCGATTTAAATGAAATTGGGTACACACACAGTCTAGAACTTGAGAAAAGACATAGGCTACTTTTTAATGCGAAAAAAGGGTTTCTAGGGGTTGAAAAGGCGGATAAAAGCTTGTACAGAAGTGTCGTAATTTTTAAGGTTAGAAGCTTCAATACGTGACGTAAATACAATGTCACTGTCATAATATTATTGCAAGAGAAAATCGACGTTGTTGTTCCATTAGGTTCAAATGAACATCGATCTTATGGCGGTAGAAAAATTTCTTGGCCGACCATGCAATATGAAAATTATAGTATTACATGGTCAATAATCCTCGTAGCATTGATATAATATCTTCGCAAAACTTTCCAGTCTTGTAGCAGTCTTGCTTCGCCTGCATTAATTTCTCAGGGGTATCGTTTATCTTCTACCCCGGATATAACATAATTAAGTAGGCATTTATAGTACGCCTACGTTCCGGGACGATTGGCTAAATAACCTGGAATAGAAGCTATTAGTCTCTCAGGGAAAATACGCCAAAGTATTGAATTAACCTTTATTACGCTATTAACAAAAATGCCGTGCGATGTCAGGTTTAGAATAAAACCTTTCCATTTCTTCCTTGGATGTCGTACGAGGCGACTAATGTTAAGCCGTGTTTTAAGCGACGAATTAGCCCCATGTTTTATAGTACAGTCGACCAAGAAATTGGTCTGCCCCCTCAAGATCGATATTCATTTAAACCTCATGAAACAACAAGGTCGATTTCCCCTCGCCATAATATTATGTCAGTGCTTGACAATGTCAACCTTGTGACAATTTTGATCTCACAGAAACTTTTGTCAAAAGTGGTAGACCACTTTCTTGGCCCACCGTACCTCTTGCCCTGACATCTAAGAAATATGCTAGAAGTGGCTCCAAGACCTGAAATAGTCATGGATTTGTGTTGAAAATTTTACGGATAACTCACGTTTTTTAAATCGAATTTAGCTCGACATGTTTCGGGCTAAAATTAAGTACCTACCAACAGAGGTTAATGGACATACATGGATTGACAGTGTCTATTTATACAAACGAGCTTTCTTCAAAATTCGGTCTTCACTAGGAGATGCGCTATGGACAGGGTCTAATTTACATAGTAAATGTATGACAGTGAGATCCCGCACCTATAAAGAGCTCAATTCAGATGAAATTCATTTTACGGGGGAACGCCTGTGTTAGTATAGTATAAGCGGTTTGACGTAATCGAGATAGGAAGATGACTGATGGTGATAATGATTGTGTATGTACAGTCGAGTTCATAAATATATGAGCAGACAAATGCCAAATATGTAAACTTTTGCAACTTATTGTCAATGTCATAAAGGTGTACAGATATTTTTGAAACCTCAGTTTTGCTCATATATTAATGAACTCGACTGTACAAATGTATGTGTCCCTGTAGGGCCGAAACAGAACTGGTGATAAATACGTGCTTATAAACAGTGAAATTAAAATGGTGATAAAAGCGAATGTTTCTGTTAATCCTGAACAATTTAAAGTACCTATTTAGTTCAATTGATTTAATTACTCCTACAATCATATTGGAAAATGCGCTGGCACACTTCTTAATTTTTTACTGTTATTGGTAGAACTCCATTTTTGTTTTCTAAATCTACTTAATATGATTCCAACCAGACGTTATTCCGCCGACCAAGCGACTGAACAAATGTACACAACTTTCATTGTCGCGAGGATATTGGCGAAGTTGCAAAACTCGAAGGCGAAGCACATTTGGCTCTAATGGCGTCGGCTACAGTAAATGAAACAGTTTCACTTATTAGCCCCCAAGACACGTTGCCGGGTCTTCACTCGACAAACTTTAAGAGAACATAGTTATAGTTAAAAAAACAATAGAAATTACCTAGTTGAGAGTTGTAACAATTTTGTCTAAGGATGTACATACTTAGAATTAGATGCACTCAGCTGCAGTACCGCGGCACCTAGACGAAGGGCTACAGATTAGCCTGAAACATGTTGAGCTAAACTTGATTTAAAACTTGAGTTATTCTTATTTTTCAAGATACGTAATCATCAACTTTGTCCCCAGCAAGTGACGTACTACGTGATCCGCACAACCCTGCTGGGCTCTTGGTTCTGGGCGGCAGCCCTGACTTGCGCCCCAGTGCTGGGCTTCGGGCTCTACTACGACGAGGACACGGGCTGCTGCACGCGCTACCGGCTGGCTGTCTCCATGCTGGATAAGATCTATGCGTGGTTCTACGTTATATTCGGTGAGATAAGCTCCTGGAGCTTCTGAACTCCTGGTACCACACTTCAGACTATACTCGGTTGTGAGTTGTTCTATAAGGGCATGGACTGCTGCACGCGCTACCGGCTGGCTACGTATCTCTATGCTGGATAAAATCTACGCGTGGTTCTACGTAATATTCGGTGAGATAAGCTCCTGGAGCTTCTGAACTCCTGGTTTCACTTTAGACTTGGCTGTAAAGGACACGGGCTGCCGTACGCGCTACCGGCTGGCCGTCTCCATGCTAGACAAGATCTATGCGTGGTTCTACGTCATTTTCGGTGAGATAAGTTCCTGGAGCCTTTGAATTCCTAGTATCACACGGCACTTGGCTGCGAATACTTGGCCATTACCTTGCTCTTGCTGGACAAAATCTTCTCGTGATTCTACGCTCGATGAGACTAGTCCCTAGGCTACATGCTGACTCTTAGACAAGCTCCTGGAGCTTTTGAACTCCTAGTACAGTCAAGGACTTTAATTGATGAGCCACCATGGAACCTAATTCACAGTAAACGTCATAGTGACATCTCATTATTTATCAAAGGTAATCGTAATAATTTTCACTTTGAAAAGGTTCTACGGTGGCTCTTGAATTAAAGTCCGTGCCGTACCACACTTCAGCCTAAACTTAATAAAGAGAGATCTATCTCCAGGCAGACATATGCCTAGCGACCGAAATCCTCAGAGAGAAATTTAGGAGTTGTATTCATGCAATCGATCTTCGAAACATCCTTGCCGCGACGTAGGATTATTCAGTTCGGCTATTCAACCATTGTTGGCGCTAGGGCAAGTTGTATAAGGAAACGGGTCAACTCTATTAAACCAAAGCACTCACAGTCCACTTCTTCCAGGCACACTCCTCTGCGTCATCCTAGTCTACTGCAACATGGCGGTCATCCGCGCGTTGTACGAGATCAGTGCTCCACGCGGGGCTCCCGTGGTACGACGAGTGAGCAAGAGCAGCTGCCGACAGCGTGCGCCAGGAGACCCTCAGAGGAACCCCGCCACGGCCGAGGAGGTGGCCTTCAGTCGGCTCATGGCAGCTCTCTCCGTGCTGTTTATGATCTGCTGGCTGCCGCAGATGGTGAGTTTGTCTTTGTCTAATAAAAATTGAATTCAGCTGGTATTTGACATGCATAACTGTATTTCCAAATGGGGTAGCATAGCACACAAGATGCTAGGCAAACAAACCACTACTCTTTCAGGTTTCGTTACTTCTAGCATATTTTTTTAGGTTTTAGGGTTAAGAAGTCCGGTAGTGACTGCTGGTTAAGTTCTGTCGTCTAAAATGTACTTTTGTGGCGACCCTAGTGTCACCTATCGTCCAATGGTAGAACTTCTTTCACAAAATCAATTGTGAAACATAAGTACAGTTACAAAGAGCTAACGAACATTGGTCCAATGATCCAATGTGGGAAAGTCTCCAAAAGAGAGATCTCTCTCCAGACAAAATGTTATATCTGGGGACCGAAGTCCACAGAGAGAAAGTTGTAAGTTGTATTTATGCAACTGATTTTAGAAACTACGTTAGCGCGATCTAGAGCACCTTGGCAGTTATTGACGTATACTGTGTCGTTTACCCCCTAGTAATAAAATATTGTATGGGCGGGGGGTTATTTTCTCTGCAGCTGACTGTACAAAAACATCATAAATCATAAACCATCTTTATAAATAAGTATCTACCTATATCTGACTTAACACGCTCTAAATCCACAGCCCAAGGTCAAGGTCTAGATCACAGCCGTGAACATCAAATTCGTCTCAAAAGTTTTTTTTCCAATGGTAGTAATCACTGTAATGAGGTTAACGATCTGACGGTACGAACTTCCTTTTTATAATCGGGGTAGATTGGGCTATGGGGTACGAACTCGAAATTCTTCGACACCTGATTAGAGACTGATCAAAGCAATCAAGTTATGCCTTGCGCGTCGCCGACTGTTGTAGATATAAGGGCTGAGCCCACTGCGAGCGGAGGCGAAGAATATCTATCCGCCTTTTAGCACGGCAACACTCATGAGGTAGACTAAACTAAGTACCTATCTGTCATTTTCTGACACCTCCAGTTCGACAGTGACAGGTATATTCTATCTCGTACGCGACTCATTTGAGTGAACTAACTACATGAAGTAACTACCTACATGAAAAAGAAGTGTATTATTGAATTGGCGCGGAAGGGTTCCGGTGCCATTATCTATGCTTACCATTGTCTGTGCATTTTTGATATTTTTCTTCACCAAACAGCACATGCCCAAAAAAGTTTCATACTGTATTTGAAGCCACGATGTTAACAGTCCAAGCCTACCAAACGTGTTACAAAAAACCGGGTAAAAATTCGAATTTCGTACGAAAATTCGATTAAAGCGAAAAATATAGTAAACCCAAGTAAGCTGTCACTGGTGTCACTTAATTAGAATTTAAGTTATCATAGATTATTTAACAGAGTGTATTTTTGACAGATTTTCAATGTTTCATTCAAACAAAATTTCAAACTCTGTAACAGGAATTAATGGCTTTATCCCTTTTTTTTCAATTATTGATAAATTGGCTCCTTACAATGGGTCATTTAACCCTCTTTCTGCTTTACTTCTATTCTTTAACACGTTGTATAACCAAATACCACTCAGCTTTGACTTGGTTGTCTTCAAGACCATCGAACCCTTGCGTCTCCCAACACGGCGCTCCCACAATGGCCACTATAGTCAATGGGCGCCATTACAATTAACTTTATATTCCGACCGCGCCGCGCATGCAAACAACTGGCGACCTTGGCGATTCGCGCGCAAATCTGCTTCCATGTATTCGTAGTGAATTTCCTGTGAAACATACACGCATACATACACGCATACATACACGCATACATACACGCATACATACACGCATACATACATGCACACATCATGCCTGTACTCCCCAAAGGGGGTAGGCAGATACTCAAAGTGTGTTCCACGATACCTACCACTGAAGGGACTCTGCAAGAATTAAGAAAAAAACAAAATACACTTTTAAAAACTAGTTTTTTTGTAGGGTTCCGTCAAGTATTTCGTTTTACAAAAGGGTACTGTCAGCAAAAAAGTTTGAGAACCACTGGGGTAGGCGAAGCACACAAAACGCTACATAAACATAACCATGCACTTGAGGTGTGGCATATTTTGTAGGTTAATAGGTAGTTACAGTCAAGGACTTTAATTCATGAGCCACCATGGAACCAATTCACAGTAAACGTCATAGTGACATTCCATTCATTATGAAGGAAAATCGTTATGATTTTTCTTTGAGAAGGTTCCATGGTAGCCCATGAATTAAAGTCCTTGACTGTACTACAATTTCGACAGGTTGTAAGCTGGTCTATTTCCTTAGTCACCTCGTACGACAGCCACGGAAAGAATGGAGAGGTGTCATTCTAATCTCGTCGCCAAACGGAATAACAGGCATATTATAAAAACATAAATGTAAGAAATATGCTACGAATGGACATGAAATGTGACACGGTCACGGTTTTGAGTAAGGAGCGTTTCCTGTGTGCTCTACCTACCACTTTTGGGAATACAGGCGTGATGTATGTAAGTATGTATGTGATATATACAGGGTGGAAAAATCGAATGCCACATGGATGGCAACTACCTTAAATATTGTAAACAGCGCATTTGGTGTAAGGGAGACTTTACTTTGTTTAAAAAAATAATAATTTCTGCATTTAAGGATTTATGAAAAATCGCTTGCCTCAGTCGGGACTCGAACCGGTCAAATGTGACAAAAAATAAACGTGCCGTATTTTATGATGCAGATAGAAAGAGTTACTGATAAGGTTCATTTTTCTCTAAATAACTAATACAATTAGAATAACGGAAGGCCATGAAAATTTAGAACTAAAAATTAAAAACACATAATAAAATAATATTCATATAAAATACTAAGTAAATTTTAGCGATTTTTTAAAAATCCTTAAATGCAGAATTTATTGTTTTTAAAAATAAAAGAAAGTCTCTCTTTCACAAAATGTGCTATTTACAATATTTAAGGTAGTTGCCATCCATGTGGCATTCAATTTTTCCACCCGGTATATGTAAGTGGGTTAGCAAAAAAACCAATTGATCTGAAACCAGACAATTGAACCTTTGATACGTAAAATTTACGAGCAATTTATGTGAGTGATTTGTGAAACAATAGTGCTTTGTTTATAAGATGTAACGAGAGTGCATCAACGGCCGACTGTTAGTGCATCAATAAACAAGGTTTCGTTTAATTCAAATGCACTTGGACTCAATTTTGATAAACATTAATACTAATAAACATTCTAACATGAAACAACTCGCTCATCGACAAAGAAATAACCTATCCAACAAAATTTTTAGTTTTGTTGCAACCTTCTTTTGCTGACTGTACTTTTTGCCAACTGTACTTCAACTATACTTCATTATCTATCCTAGATTATTTGCACCAGATTTCAAGTCAATCAGACCAACCGTTGAAGAGATCCCTCCATCGGAGACAGTCCCGGCTGGGCCACCAGAAGTCCATTGTCATCCGATTTACACAAGTGTACAAAATTTTAGCTTCAGTGGGTCAAATTTAACTTGCAAGATTTGATTACAGACAAAAAGCAAACAAACATCGGGACAGGTGAAGCTAAATAACAGCTTGTATGTAAAATAGGAACTCATGTTTTAAATCGAGTTTAGCTTTAGACCGAAACATGTTGATGTTGAACTAAATTCGGACGTTATTAAATTTATTTGGCATAGGAGAACCATTGATTCCTGTTGTCACAATAAATGTTAGATTTCCACATACAACATACATAAATCACGCATGTATTCTCAAATGGGGTAGGTAGAGCACATGAAACGCTACGTTGACAAAACCATTACTATTTCACGATTCGTGGCCGTAACTGTAGGTATGTTCGTATTTTATAGGTACTATATTCAACTCAATAAATCTTCATTGCTACCGTGTAGAGTCGGGGCGAGTTGCTAGTTATTTATAAATAGCAACAGAACACAATATTGACAGCAAATCGGTGTTCTGTGAGCGGAACGGCCGGGAACGGCAATCGGCCGGAAAAGCAGCCAGACGCCATTAGCGGAAAACTGTTCACACTCGAGAACATACATACATACATACTCGTAGTACATACATTCATCACGCCTGTATTCCCGAATGGGAACGCTACGTGACCATTTCACGACTATTTCATGTTTTGAAGAACATTTTCAGATATTAAGTTAAGAGATACAACAGTGACAGGTCGCCTAAAATATGCCCAATCTCCTTAGTGCAGGGGCTCCCAATCTTTTTCAGCTCGCGGCGCACCCACAAGTTTAGAGTTCTGTCACGGCACCCTACCCAGTGTAACTATTTGAAAAAGATACAGAACAAATAGGTTCAGATAATGGTAGCATTTAGGTTGAGAGGAATAAAAATGAAAAAAATATGTATGAGTAAAAATATGAAAATGGTTTCGCGGCGCCCCTCAATACCTTCTACGGCGCCCCAGGGTGCCGCGGCGCACAGTTTGGGAACCTTAGTGCTTTCTTACGTCATCCACGAAAGAAATGGATAGACTGCAAGTCAAACAAGTTTGTTATGTGACGCTTGTTAGTTTGATGAGATTTGAAAGTTAAGTACAACACTACTGCTCCTAAAGCTATAATAGCTTAGGTGATGAATTTTCGTTGTGAATTTTAGAGTGTAACAAATAGAGTGCTAAATTTTATTTTCAACACAATATTGGTTGTTGATCAATTGTCTGGCTAACATAACATACATAAACATGCCCTATTCCCGGCGGGGTAGGCAGAGACAGAACGCCATCTGCTTCTATTCTATTCATTCACATTCATTTATCTGGCTAAATAAGCCTGGACTAGATATACTACATAATAGATGTATTTGACACCTTTTCTATGTAAACTAATTTCTACCAAAATTTGTAGCTGATTAATTGCAATCTACCGCCAATTAATTCGCCCGGCTTAGCATAACACCTCGTTTAAATTCCGTCGTTAGCCGACGCGCTAAAGGCAGTCGCGGGTCGCCTTTTGGCGAAACAATGAAATATTTCGCCGCGCGCGCAGCATACTAACTGAACGATAATAGATCGATGAGCCGGGCACGCGGGAGACGAGTGCAAACTTGCAAAAAAACACTGGCATTCACTTAGTCCCATGCAAACGAGATTCAGTCGAGGAAATTGAATGTTTAGCAGGTTGACCGCCTTCGTAATTTGTTTGCATTATAGGACAAACTTCACCATGAAGTTAAATATTGAGTATTTATGTCATGCTACTGGCTGGAAATAGTAATAAGGCCAATTTCAGAAGTATCTCAACCTGCTAAACATTTAGATTCCCTGACTGTACAGTCGACCAAGAAATTGGTCTACCCCCTCAAGGTCGATATTAATTTAAACCTCACGAAACAACAAGGTCGATTTCCCGTCGCCATAACATTGACAGTGACAATGTCAAACTTGTGATAATTTTGATCGCACAGAAACTTTTGTCAAAAGTGGTAGACCACTTTCTTGGTCGACCGTACATAAAGTGCCTACACAGGCTATGAATATAGCAGTGGAATCAAGCTCATTGTTGTTTAAAACAAAACACGATCGTCATGCGCACTGCACGAGTCTAGAATGCTAACGCGCACTGAAATAAATAAACAATCGTCTGTCGACAACTATAAAAGCATTCCGAACGCTCCGCATAAATGCCTATGTAAAATAATGCATAATGCAATTAATGTGTACGAATTTTTCATCACACTTGGTCATCAATGGTGTTAATACAACGCGTATCCTATAGGACAAAGGCCTTAATAAAATTGTAGGTACCCGCGAGAATAATAGGTTGATCATACGTACCATCACGAACAGGGATTGTTGAGCCACTTACCTATGTTTGTAACTTGGTCGTGTAATACTAATCCAATAGCTGACATCTAGTCTGTCACATCGGTCATTAATTACACGTCTAAATTGCGAACAGTGGCAATTGGCTCAAAAATCCCTGTTCGTGACTGTACCTGTCCTAGAGGGAGTTATGACTTTAGTTTTTAAAGGACCCCGTACCTAAAGTATGGAAAATGTGGTTTCAGTCAAATATTATGAAATTTTGATATGTTATAGATTTCAGTGCCCTGAACAAAACTCCATAATGGGTCCTACTACGGTTTCCGGATCCCTTTCCATAGTTTCCATGTACCGTCGTAGCACCCATATCTGGGGGCACGGCCGTGCCCCCACCAAGTCGAGCAAAAAAGCGTCACGGCCGTACCATCCTTTTCTCGAAGCAAT
>BHDV01030986.1:41791-65219 GCA_005406045.1 Adoxophyes honmai
AGTAACTAGTAACCGGCCACGGCCGACCATTGGACCTCAAGCCTAGTTCGGTCTAGACTAGTATTTCAATAAAATTTCGAGCAATTTAGTAAATAAACGTGTCTGAAATAAGTCCCTAGCCTAGTCCAAACCAGGCTTCAGCGAGACGTAAGCGATTTTTAGGCGACTAAACGCCGTCCGCGTCCCTAGCAAACGTTGCGATTGCTGTCGTTTGTTTATTAATAGGTACAGTCTCCGACATCGAGTTGGTATTAGCGCCATAGCGCCACCCATCGTCGAGTAGTTGAACTTCTACAAATGTCATCAGCTGTCAAAACCTACATGGCGGCTAAACTTTGTCTCTGTGTACTTCGATCCCCAGGCATAACATTATTTCTGCCTGGAGAAATATCTCTCTATTGCAATCCTTTCCTGCATTGACAAGGTCTTAACCCTTAAAGTGGCAGCATTAAGAACAAAACTAGCATTCAAGCCTCATTGTCTCGTGGTATGTATGGCATACCATACACTGCGAAATTAAGGGTGTATAGGGGGCAAGTTCGCGCACCACTTCGTCTGTAGTAAAGCGATGCACGAATTTAGCTCCACTAATCTAAAACCTTGGCAAATCTGATGTCGTAGGCTGTAGCTATATTCCATTACAGATCGGACGCAGTTGGTTGCTTAGATACCTACCATAATACTCAGCCGACCATCCCACTTCTGTGTTCCCGCGCCGCTCATTGTTGCCCGTTTTACCGGCACTGCTGAAGACTCGAACATAAGTGTGTGCTGCGAGCTACACTCGATTGTGCTAGTTATCGGCCGGGTCTACCAGGGCCGACCATTAGCCAATAGACGAGCCCTTTGTAAAGTGATTAGTCGTCGCCATTTGCGGCAGTTACTGGTATTTTATTTGTTACTCAGCTTTGAAACATAAATCCAAATAAAACTTTAAATCTCTGTCTCTACTTACTGTACAGACATAGCGTCAAAGAATATCGCCATTGACAGATCTGATGAAATATCAAAATAATTGTAAGCTAAGATCAAATTTTCTTAAAGTGTAATTTGTAAATTACAGCACCGAAATAATTCTACTTGCAATAAAATTTTAATAAGTATTGCCAGACCGTCAAGATATTAAACTGGTTTCGCCAGAATAAAAAAATCTTCTTTTTTCTTATTCGAAAAAGATTTTATTTTTTGTAGCTGACTTGCTCTAACCCGAGTTTAACAGTAACTCAGCTTATTCGTGTTAGTTTGTATTACCACTAGTGTTCATTCTAGGGCTAATTTGTTGACGTTTGTCCTGCTCCTACTTGCCTGTTAGAAAGAGAAGGATAATTATTTAGTGGATTTTTTATTATATTAACCTCTTGCCATCGATATTGCTTTCAGATAACAGAAAATGTATCATAAAATGTGAATGAAATCTAACTAAGCCTGTCGTTGACAAAATCTTAGTATCTTGTTTGTGACCATCAAATAATTAGGACTTTGTAACAATGCAATTTCTGTTTGTACCTTTTTTCGCTTTACGCTTGACTAGAATAAATTTTGTACTTACTATTTTTTTAAGTACAATTCCATATTTTTATATTATAGTGTTAATGACTTTATAATGATTACTTTACTATTAATAGCTCAAGCTTGTCCATCCATACTAAACACACATTTGAGATGTTTTTCCACTAGCGAGGGTGATGATGAGCTGTGATAGGAATTGAAATGTCTGTGACACTTGATATTTCCATCATACGCGAAGCAGGGATCGAAACTTTTTCAATTTATGTAAAAAATCCAATGTTCTAATGTTAAAACCTAAAAATATGCTATAAGTGGCCACAAAATGTGAAATAGACATGATTTTGTCTATGTAGTGTTTTGTGTGTTCTGCCTACACCATTTGGAGGAAAAGGCGTGTTGTTTTATGTATGTACCCAATGTTCGACAGCTGAATTCCAATGACGGACCTCCTGCTTTTCACTTTTATTGCCTTTGCATTAGGGTTGAAAGTGTCGGTTATTGGTGCAATGTCGGGCACTGGGTCCTTTACGTTACCGCCATGTCTCGTTCGCCTCGCCGGTGGAAAATCACAAGACAAGCTTTTACACTATTTGTCCAAATAGCAATTTTTGTATCTGTAAAGCACTGTAACATTGTAATTATCATATCCAAAGATAAATGTGTAAATTTAGCATCTCTTATTCGTGATATTTTATTCTAGTAGACTTATTGTCTAACGCACTTGGATTACTTTGCCGTCGTCATTTTCTGTCACACTGTAAAATCTGACTAATGTTTATGATGAGAATTTACATAGATACCTCAAGATAGATGTTTATAAAACTGCAGGAATCGTGAGGGTTAGTTTATTCGTGGAGAAAAATACAGATAACTCATGTCTTAAACTGAGTTTAGATCGACATGTTTCGATTTTAGAACGCACGAACGGAGCGGTGACCAGTGGCTCCTAGATGATGGGCTACGATCTAGCCCGGAACATATCGAATCAAACTCGATTCAAAACACGAGTAATCAGTATTTATTATCATATTTCTTTAGCAATAGTGTCCTCACATGGTAAATCTCATGCAATATTGGTTTGGCAGTGTGTCGCCGAGCGCGTTAGGCAATAAGGTCGTAAGTTAGCTGGGATGCTAGTTGTAAAGCAGGCCTTATTACGAGGGTGTTAGGTGCATTGTTATTGTGGAGTGGAACTGACAATACAAAATGTAGCTCGAGTGGCTGCGTCCGCGCGCGATCTGTAGGCTTAGGTGCAGTGCAAAACGACAGACTTTTTGAGTGGCTGAGTCTGCGGCGCACAAAAAATTCGGCATGGATTGTATGTTCGCCGGACTTTTTGCGCGTCGTGTGCGTTACTGCGTATAATTCCATAGGTTCTATTTTCACAGACTAAAAAGTCCGTCGCGGATAGTCTGTCGTCTGTGCAGGGCCTTAGCATAAGAAAACGTGCGCGGGATAGACCAAGTACCTGTCACTTTACGTCTGTAGTCAGACAGTGACAGGTGTAGTCTTTCTCGCGCATCTCTACTCGCGCCTTGCTGTGCTAAGCCGGCTGATACCTAACAACTCTTCCCCAGTGTTTCTCAAACTAGGGTCCGCGAAATATTGTGCAGTGGTTCAAACACTTAAAAGCAAGTGCTCTACGACGACCCGCTTCTTGTGCGTCTTAAAACGGGGGCGTAAAGTATGTTCAAATACATAGGGTCTTACTATTTATTATCTACACACTATTTCCTCACTATACAATATGTAAAAGTCATATTGCCAGTATTGGTGATACTGTTTAAAGGAATATTAATCTAGTCTCTCAGACTGGTCAAAGCAAGATATTTTAATAAATTGAGAATTATTTTCTTCATGGACAAAACACAAAATAACATTTTCAAAAATCCTACTAAGAAACATGCTTTAGCAAGAGATAGATGACATTTGAATTTAGTGTTGCTAGTGCAGGAAATTGAGTTTCCTTGATATTCCGCAACATGGGTAGGTTTTTTGTTTTTGGTCGGGATTTAAATGATTAGTTTGAGAAATGCTGGTGTAAGAAAACAATTGTAAAGGAAAGTCTTGAGATTGATAGCTGTGGTCACTAAAGTATGTTGGATAGGTCGCGCGAGGACTATGGCTTTGTGTGAAAGTATTTTTAATAGCTAGTCAACTTTTTATTTTATTTTATCAAAACAATTATTTATTTAAGAATCATGTTAAACTTTAGATGTAAGTTAACTGCATTTATTATTTAGGATGTGTAATATAGACATTGAATTGATCATTAGTGTTGTTTTATTTACTGTGATTGAAGTCCCAGCATTGCCACTTATCATCATTGTTTTTCTAAAAACAATGAAATGCAGACAGATCATTTGACATGCCTCTTTTGTACTGCATAATTTAACCCCTCATTGGAATGTGAAAAATAAACTGTATTCTAGTTACATTTCTTTCAATGATTCATATTGAATTAAAAACATTCATATCACAATCAACCTTGTCAAATATAGACAAGTTACCTATTATACCTAACCCAGGACAGTTCTACAGTTAATAAAACCCATATAGAAAATACTCTTTTCACATCTTGAAAAACAGATGCTATACCTTATCGGTTTAGGTAGTTAAAACAATAAAAACAATCTTGACATGTCTTTTTGTTGAAATACACAGTCTAAAAATGAAAATCGTTACACTTTCAATTATGAAAGTAAATGATTTTTTCATACCTAAATTGTAAAATGTAAAGATTTCGATTTATAAAGTGTACATTTAAATAAAAAGACACAAGATTGTTTACATTGTTTTAACTACCTAAACCGATAAGGTATAGTAAACTTTGCTTTATTTAACACTAACTGCTATGGTCTTAATGTAAGTAGATAAATGATTAAAAGATCTGAAAAACTGGTCATAAAACAAATTAATTTCGAATTTTCTGTTAACAATAATTCTTTATTGCAAGTATCACAATATAATCACAGAACACTGCCTTTTGAGGTAGTGCATGATGCTCGGAGAGCTTAGACTTTACGTCCACAGCAGAGGCTGTCATAAGCAGAAAACCACACTGGCCGTCAAGTGCCTCTATGCTTTCACAGTTTCCTTTTCCCCATCTTCTTGGTTCAATTCCTCAGCTTCTGCTTTGAATTTTTCCTAGAAAACAAATTAAAGTCAGCAAACAAAGTTTTTGTTTTACCACAGATTTATTATTGAGCTTTCAGCACTTCGCTAAGTAACTAATTGTTTTTAATACTTTGTGCTTTGCTTACCAAGTCGTAAATAACTTTTACAACAAGTGAACAGCTGGGACATGTTGCCACTTCCTCTCCTGCCATTAATTCCTCCTAGAAAACGCAATTGAATAATTAAAAGCCACGAAGCTATAAACATGTATTTCAGTCACTGGAAATCTATAACTTTTCATAAATAACTAAGGTCCTAATTCATCTAATAAGAAAACAATTATTTTCTAACCTTACTAATCTGGAAGCGGTCTCCACATGGACACGGGTAGTAATACATCTCGTCATCTTCATCGTATTCGAAGTCTTCAATTTCTATTTCGTCGTGGAATATCGTCATTATGTTCTCAAACAATTAGTGTTTTTAAAAGAAACGCAATTTATTTAAATTGTCAACACATCCCCACACCTCGCCAGTGAAGTTAGCACTGTTCAAGATATATTTTTACGAGCCACTATTTACTTCCTAAACACTTTATGAATGTACGTTAGATCGAACGTGTCTCAAACAGCGTAATGGAAATAAAAAAAGAGATCATTGGTTCAGTAAATTGGACTGTGCAACTGAAAACGACAGTGAAATTGCAAAACTTATTGTTATTTTATTTATTGCTCAGATGTGAAAATTCATGAACATTTTTTTTCTCAATATGCTTTCGACCGACAGCTCGTGACTGGGCAACATCGACGTAGTCACGTCACACACGTCATTCATTTCATTTTCGTGCAAGAGGATGATCGTGGTGGTCTCGTTGTTATTTCCGTAAAATAATCGCTAAAAGTGGTGAAGTGAGTGAACAAGTGTTCTAGTGATCCGCCGCCGCAGACCCACAGCCGCCAAAATGTTCAGCTGGTTAAAGAAGGAGGGTGAAAAATCGGAAAGCATCGACAATGTCGTGGAGGGGCTCAAAAAGATCTACAAACAGAAGTTGCTGCCGCTCGAGCAGCACTACCAGTTCCACGACTTCCACTCGCCGCAGCTGGAGGAGCCGGATTTCGATGCGAAGCCCATGATCCTTTTAGTGGGGCAGTACTCGACCGGTAAAACGACGTTTATTAAATACTTGCTCGAGCGCGAGTTCCCGGGGATTCGCATCGGGCCTGAGCCGACCACGGATCGTTTTATCGCCGTCATGTTCGACGAGAAGGAGGGTGTGGTGCCGGGTAACGCGTTGGTCGTAGATCCGAAGAAGCAGTTCAGGCCCCTGAGCAAGTTCGGTAACGCTTTCCTCAACCGTTTCCAGTGCTCCACCGTGGCCTCACCCGTGCTGCGAGGAATCTCTATCGTAGACACGCCCGGCATCTTGTCGGGTGAGAAACAGCGTGTAGACCGCGGGTACGACTTCACGGGCGTACTAGAGTGGTTCGCTGAACGCGTAGACCGCATTATTCTCTTGTTTGACGCCCACAAACTCGACATCTCTGACGAGTTCCGTCGTTCTATTGAAGCCTTGCGAGGACATGATGATAAAATCCGTATTGTTCTCAACAAGGCTGATATGATCGACCATCAGCAGCTCATGCGTGTATATGGAGCCCTTATGTGGTCTCTCGGAAAGGTCCTTCAGACTCCTGAAGTAGCACGCGTTTATATTGGCTCCTTCTGGGACCAACCTCTCCGGTACGATGTCAACAGAAGGCTGTTTGAGGATGAGGAGCAAGACCTCTTCCGGGACATGCAATCTCTTCCCAGAAATGCAGCATTAAGAAAACTTAATGATCTAATCAAAAGGGCGCGCTTAGCGAAAGTTCACGCTTACATTGTGAGCGAATTAAGGAAAGAAATGCCCTCTATGTTCGGCAAGGACGGCAAAAAGAAGGACCTGATCAAGAACTTGGGGCAAGTGTACGATAGGATTCAGAGGGAGCAGCAGATCTCTCCCGGAGACTTCCCAGACATCAAAAAGATGCAGGAGACTCTGGCCAACCATGACTTCACGAAGTTCCACCCTCTGAAGCCCAAGCTTCTGGAGGTGGTCGACCACATGCTGGCCACGGACATCGCACGGCTCATGGACATGATCCCACAGGAAGACATTAACGTTGTCAACGAGCCACTCATCAAAGGTCAGTCACCTTTTTATTTTTAGGGCAACTGTGGTGTTTAAGCACTTGTAGACTAGTGCCAAATTCGCTAACCTCTAACTATTGTAATACTGGTATTTTTTGTATGTAACTAATTAATCTGTGATATTATTTCCTAAGTACTATAAGCTTAGGCTATAAAGTCAGACTTACCCACTTTGATAGCGTTATGCAAACAGTGAGTCATGATTTTTTTTATCTGTCACTGGGTAAAGCAGATTCTATGTAGGTATTCTATAATTACAAATTATGATTGCAAAAAGACTGTTAGTGAAGTAAAAAAAATGCAACTAGGCTGTAAAGGGTTCTTTTAAACATCTTTTTTAGGGTTCCGTACCCAAAGGGTAAAAAGGGGACCCTATTACTGAGACTGCGCTGTCTGTCAGTCTGTCCGTCTGTCATCAGGCTGTATCTCACAAACCGTGACATCAAGAGAGTTGAAATTTTCACAGATGATGTATTTCTGTTGCCGCTATGACAAAAAATACTGAAAACAGAATAGAATTAAAAAGTAAAGGGAGCTTCCATACAAAAAACTTGATTTTTTTACTGTTTTTGGTACGAAACCCTTCGTGCGCGAGTCCGACTCGCACTTGGCCGGTTTTTTTTTTTAGTCTACCAGCACTTTGCACTACAAGAAACTTGACACAAAAATACTTAGAAGTATTTTAATTCTGATCTGAAAAGTCATTATTTATATCTAGTTACAAACCAAGTTCAGAAGCTACATGACTCTTGTCTACAAAATTATTAATTGCTTCAATTTTCAGACTACTTTATTATCTTCTTATTTTCCAATTAGAATAGGTACAAAACTTCCTAAAATTTCGCATTCGTATGCTGGCAGTTAAGCATTGTGAAATTGAAATCACAGTACTCATCTTCCAGCATTTCACAACTCAACCCTCAGCCCGCAATCAATTAGGTATTTTATTCCATTGAGCAATACATTTCAAAAACTAGATAACATGTAATTTCTAATAACTCCATGCAAGGAGTGGCACTTATCGTCACGTCGCCAAGGTTTTACGTGCTGTGTGTACGCACTCATATCTAACAGTCAAGTGTACGTAGCAACAATTTACACATAGATGCTGCCTTATCACCACAGACTTAAATCGCAATAGATGACTCAATATGTACTTCGCGTGCCAAAAAGGAGCCAAAAGGGAGAGCAATGTGTAGCGCCCCAGCGCCACATGCCTCGAATAGCCGAACTAAACGATCCTACATCGCGCTAACGAAGTTTCGACGAACGGTTGCATAAATACAACTTCCAATTTCCTCTCTGTGGACTTCGGTCCCCAGGCATAACATCTGCCTGGAGAGAGATTTCTCTATTGGAGTCTTTCCCACAAATGCAATGGGATGCAATCTTTGACGCGATTTCATTTAGTTTTGTACGATTTAGATAAGGTTTAACTGCCTAGACTAGAGAAAGGACAACTTGAATAAGGCGGCGTCACCTTTGAATCGGTTTCACTCGGACTGTCAATTCCCATCACTAAAGCGCTCATGTGACGTTACAGAAGGTAGAGAAAAAGTGTCACGCTCGATTTTCATACAAATGCAGGAACTTGCGGTATCTATTTCGATATAAGTCTATGCTTATCACAGATATTGACCTGATTCAAGTATCTGATAAGCGAGTCATCATGTATTTGGATTGAAACACCAGCCCGCGGATGGCTCATGCCAAATTACCCCACTTTTGTTATTTACGACAATAGCGTTGGATGCGGTCATTCGTTCCGTGATCTACCGGAGTTGTACTACTTAAAGTACTTTTATTGAATGGAATGAACATCAAATCGTGGCTTTTTTTTAGTAAAGTAGAAATCGCTTAAGAAAAAACTGTTTACAAGTCCAATACCTATGCGTTAGAAATGCTTGCGTATACTGACATTTTTCATATAAATCAATACTAAAACAAATCGATAAAAAATAGGGATGCACTATGTAGACGGCATAGCTTAGTAGGAGCGGTTCGAGTCGCGCGCGACATTGACAAAACCTGAGAGACGTCTCGCCATAGGTAGATATGATATCGCCGTCGATTTTTAGTTTGCTACCACCAAGAATGGTGGGTTATGTAATCACTAATCATCCTTGGAAATTAGTGGCTTAGTTGCCGTATTCATCTTCTTAACAATACCGTCGTAAATTGTATTATAATGAGTAATAGTAACGTAATGGTAAAGAGGTAACCCAGAACGTGGGTATGTGGCCAGAAAGCACGAATCGCGACACGTAATAATAGATGTGCTAATTCACACGATTTTATTACACTCTGCCTCTGCGCAGGTCACTTTGACGACTTTTGATTACTAAGCTAGCTTAAAATAGTGCTAGACTGTGGTGGGACATAAGAGTTTATTAAAATCTTTTTTTAATAGAACGAATGAATCACCATAAACCTAAGGACGTGATTATTTTGGTTCTTTCAAACACGTCACATCATAAAACTACCGTGAGACTCACTCATAGTGAAAATTAACGGATTACTCACGTTGTATATACCGAGATTAGCTCGACATGTTTCGGATCAATCCGTGATCCATCATCTGGAGCTACGCGCCACGGCAGCGGACAGACGCGCACTGCGTGCAGCCGCTCTTTCCGCGCGACCACTAGGCACAGCTGACAGCAGTTCACAACTACCCACATTTTCGCTAACACATTCACTATTATTGTCAAAAGACGGGTAGCACACAACACTAACAACATCAGTCTCTAAAGGCTCGTTCACACCGACCACAGACGTAGTACGAGCATTAAGAACAGTTTTCCAGTTCGGGGGAACCGACCAACCACTATCCCGATTGAAATTCGGATGCCGACTGATTTCAATGGCCTCACGCACTTTTCGCGGAATGAAAACTGTACTGGCGAGGGAAAGGTTTTTCATTCCGCGAAAAGTGCGTGAGGCCATTGAAATCAGTCGGCATCCGAATTTCAATCGGGATAGTGGTTGGTCGGTTCCCCCGAACTGGAAAACTGTTCTTAATGCTCGTACTACGTCTGTGGTCGGTGTGAACGAGCCTTTAGAGACTGATGTTGTTAGTGTTGTGTGCTACCCGTCTTTTGACAATAATAGTGAATGTGTTAGCGAAAATGTGGGTAGTTGTGAACTGCTGTCAGCTGTGCCTAGTGGTCGCGCGGAAAGAGCGGCTGCACGCAGTGCGCGTCTGTCCGCTGCCGTGGCGCGTAGCTCCAGATGATGGATCACGGATTGATCCGAAACATGTCGAGCTAATCTCGGTATATACAACGTGAGTAATCCGTTAATTTTCACTACGTCACATCATGTTGCCAGAAGACACTCAGCCTTCTTGCACCTTATGAAATACAAGCTGTATAATACCTATCTGACAAATTATAAGTTCTGATGCAGTTGTATTCATCTATTCCACGTTACTTTTTTGTTTCTATAGCCGTGAATCAAAGATCAAATTCTAAATGGATCATCCCAGTGACTTCATCATTCCTATGTTTCAGCCATAAGTCTGCTGCCAACATCTGCTGAATATAGGCCTCCCCTTTAGACTTCCATAAGAACTTGTTGGAAGTGACTTAGAATCGTTATTTTCGTCACTGAGCTAGTTTCTGGACACAAGATAAGGAAAAAAAACCTTACAGAGTTAAAAGTCTACCGCTGTCTGATTCAGATGGACATCTAGATTTTTTCTTCGCCTACGTTTCCACAGAAGTCTGAGAATCGATAGCTTTCGTATCTTGAACGCGACAATAGTCCGTCTAAAATTTAGACTCTAAATAAATAACAATAATAAGTGTCGGTGAAAGTGTCGACGTGCGGCCTCGTTGCCGCGCCGGACTAACTCTTTAATTCATAATCAACGGGCTACTGGTAAAGATAAGATAAGATAAGATTCATTTATACATACATACATACATATTCTCACGCCTGTATTCCCAAGAGGGGTAGGCAGAGCACATGAATTCAAAAATCCAGTGCCACGTTTAGCATTTTCCCCTGAAAATGATTACCCTTAATCAGATGGTTAAACGTGATATTGCAGTGACAGGTTGCTAGCCCATCGCCCACAATACACTAACCCTTTCCCAGAGTCGACTCTTACGACACCCACGGGAAGAAAGGGGGAGGTGCTATTCTAACCCGGCACCACACGGGGTTATTTCATTTTGAAAAAATACATAGGTACCTTTTCATGTCAAATACGAGTAATTCATAAAAGGATCGTCAAATTGTCAACAAAAGTTAATAATGGTCCCGTAATTAGTACTTACTTAGGTACATACAATATAATCACGCCTATGTTCTCCAATGAGGTAGGCACACGAAACGTGAAATAGACAAAACCACTAGACTAGACTAGATATATGTATGTACATATATTTCCTTAGTCGCCTCTTACGACATCCACGGAAGAAATAAAGAGACGTTATTCTAAACCCGACACCCCACATAAACATAGGCATTCAAACTTAGTATGTACCAGAAAAATGGTGAAAATCAGTTTCTTGAGCATTTAAAACCGAATTGCTTCGAAATTACGTAAACAAATAATACAACAACTTGTATTTCACTTTACCGACCACTCTTATAGCCCTCCATTTTGGCAACAGTGCAGTGAAAAGTGACTGTGCAACTGCTCAAGTGACATTCGCCGAATCAATGACCAAGATCTTGACTAATTAAGCCAATAATGACCAGATAACCGGTGCGAGTCACTGCACACTAAGTATACTATGTAGTTTCATTGTATAATGTATGTGATTCATATTTACCTTGCCACTTTGAGCTTTGTAACTGCCTGACACGTCACGTATTACATTGTGACCGTCGCTCATATCATTTTATATTTCTTATTGAGCTTGCTGTTGTTGCCTTTGCTTGATTTCTTAGTTTATGATGCATATTGACATTTTTTTTTATTAGCCTAATATATCCCACTGCTGGGCAAAGGCCTCCCCTTTCTTCCGCATATTGACATACAATTTTGATATCTTCCGCTAGGCTTAACTTCAGGAGTTTTGTCAAAAATGTCAAAATTATCATGTGTAACACTTGTGGTGCCGGGTTAGAATAGCACCTTCCCCTTTCTTCCCGTGGGTGGTCGTAAGAGTCGGCTCTGGAAAAGGTTTAGTGTATTGTGGGCGATGGGCTAGCAACCTGTCACTGCAATATCACGTTTAACCATCTGGTTACCCTGAAATTGCTAAACGTGGTACTGGATTTTTGAATTCATGTGCTCTGCCTACCCCTCTTGGGAATACAGGCGTGAGAATATGTATGTGTATGTATGTATGTATCATCTGTAACGCATGCACATCGTAATGAAGGGTGAGAATTCTCAGACATTTATTAACTGTTTTATAGGAGACATGCCATGAGAGAGTATTTGGACATAAACATTCTTGTCCAAGCTGCACGCGTGCTCTGTGTACGTAATTTAGAATTGCTTCTGCCTATTTGTTTTACTTGTACTTTACCCAAACGTGTACGTACTCAGGAAACATACTAATCAGTGTGAGGTATTAGCCGTGTTGTGAATTACGTAAACTCTTTGAACGGTCTAATAATGTGACTATTGTTTGTTATATTATTGTCTGCCCCATAGTCGTTTTATTTTGTGGTACTTGTTTTATATTTGCGTTTTGACCCCTTTGTGTTAATTGTATTGGCAGTGCAATAAAAATATATCTAATATCTACTTATTCTTATTGGCAGATACTTACAGTGCTATCGGAATCCAATTCATCTGGTCCGCACCTTGTCTTTTTATTACATTTTTTTTGTATAAAATGGGTGCCAGCTAGGTTCCACTTGAGTAAGAAACCAGTTTGAACATTTCACTGATTCATCCTCGTGAAAAGAACTTTGTATAAGCTACATTAAAGAACCTTCTTAATCTTTGCATAATTTACAAAAAAAATTGCATAATAATCCGGAACTTCGGCCAAGTTATTAAAATTATCCTCATTGTATAATTACAGCTCTCGTATTATCAGGGCCTCACAAAAGCCTTACATTTAGCACATGAAATGCATCATCGTCATACTTAAAATTTTCAGTGCACGATTTCCTAATTTGGCCGGACTTTCTACGTTCTCCACTCATTAGCAAGCACTAACCGTTTCGCGTGCGCCCGCGCAAAAACCTGCAGACTTATCGGCATCGCTTCCTGGGTTACTTGTTTATCGCTAGTTATTTAAAAGGAAAATTATAATCAAACGCTCATGGTTTACCTACTAAATTTAATTATTCGTCACTAATTACTAAACTCCGTGTGATATCGGGTTTAGAATAACACCTCTCCATTTATTTCGTGGATTTTGTAAGAGACGACTAGCAAAATAAGTTGAGGTATTCTTGAGCCACTTGCCATTGTTCGCAATTTAGACGTCTAATCAATGTCCGATGTGACCGACTAGATGTCAGTTATTGGATTAGTATTACACGACCAAGTTACAAACATAGGTAAGTGGCTCAACAATCCCTGTTCGCGATGGTACAATTTAGGCAGGCTAACCAACCTGTCACTATTATACCTCTTTCATCAATGTTTCAACCTTCATTCTCCTAAGGTTTCTAAGTTCCTGGTACTTACAGTCCGTATCATAAATCTAGCTGTAACAATAATGTAAGTGTAATTTCATCAACAACCAGTCCTTAATGGCATGCTTGTTGCTTTGCTCGTACGCTTGTTGCGCTTCCCATATCGAATCGTGTCGGACATCGGTAACTATACAAAAATTAACGGCGTCTCGTGTCTACAGAGAATCGGTGTTTGTCGCATGGTCCGTGTCAAAACCCGACCTCCTTTTGTTCTCGGTGCCCTCTCAACCTGTTTTTGTGTTGCGTCACGTAATTAACGTTTCTAACTAACGGTTTGCAAGATCTTCATAAATGTGAATACTAGGTTCATTGGCAGGTTCTTGGCCCCTCATTCCGCCTCTAAATTCCTCCTCGTTATCGATGTGTCCTAGTGCTCTAATAAGAACAACACACCAATTGATTCAATGACCGACTTTTAATGATTCGATAGCTTCCTAACGACTCGCTTACATAAAATATTAATGTCCACATTACGTAACGCGCTATGTAACGCAGCGAAAGCATATCGCTTCGACGTATCACAATCTCCGGGTTCTATCGCAGGATTATCGTTATCGTCGTCTTAGTCATTTACTCCACTTTTAGGCTCAAATTAACCGCGAGTACTGACGTACCGATCGAGCGTTCAAAGCATATTATTAGCTCAAGCAGACGCGGAACTCCAGCCATGCCTGTGCCAAGCGAACTCCTTAAAATTCCAGGCAAACTGTTAATTATAGCCTTAACAGTCCATAGGTGGTTAACAGTTTACGTCACAATCTCACGTGAGCGACCAATGAATTCATCGTAGGCACATTGATAGTGATAAAGTGTTTGCGTAAATAACTAGATATCACTAGTGTTGTGTTGGTCCTCTGCTGACAGGTGCGCCCGCGCCGGCCTTGCGTATTGTGATGATGCTCCATTATATCCATAACCTTCGGATTGCGGATCCAACAATTGTCTATCGATGTCCGGTTTTTAGAGCACGGTTTTAGTAACGTTTTTGCCGGCGCTCACACGGTCACGGCCGACCCGAAATTAGCCTTCGTTGCACTGGAAATTAATTATTGTATGCATTGCAATCATGTTTATTACCCGCATATCCGTTTAGACAAATACTCGAAAACGTTCAACATTTTAAGTGTATGACTATCTCCGATAGTTGCATATCTATTGCAGCTATAATTGTTCTAGTTGCCTCATCGAGCTCGCTATCATATCGCCAAGCGCCTACTTGCCTTCCGACGTTCAGCGCAACAATAATTAGCACTTTTCTATGCATTTTCTCGGTATGTGTCGGCATTGCATTGCGTCATCGCCAGTCATCGTCATCAAAGCGGGCCTGACTCAGCGTCAGCAATATCAAACGGATCTTTCCGCTAAATATCATTCATTGTATCAATATCGTTTCCAATTACTTTGCATACGGAGAAATTTCGCTTTCGACTGCGACCGTAAACGCTTTACTTTTCTCGTGAGACAATTTGTCGGAATTGTCAATATAAATTGTTATGGTTTCATTTTTATTATACCTATTCGCTTTGCAGCGCTTGTTTGTTTCGAATTAGCCGTGCGGCGGTGAGCGTGTCGCCGCGGGCTTCTGTTGCCATAGGTCTGTGCGCACGCGCCGCTAATCCGGAAACGCAATTCGGGCCAACGCGACTTGTTAACTTGGATGGAGCCTCTTAATAGCTCATTGACTCCATTACACCCCCAATTTCACTATTGTGTTCTAAATTTACAATAGTCCACCGGATATCAATCTTCTTATTTAACTTCCACATTCCCATTCTAGTGATTCTAGGACTTTTGTATTGCATTGAAATCAATCTATTCTCATTTCAATGCAGCGCTATCAATCGTCCAATAGCAATAGTTAATACGATTACGGGCTAACATGAGTGCACTGCAATTACAAACACTCGATCGATAGCGCGGTCCTCAGCGTGACCTAATAATATCGTCAACCTATCCTCTACTCGAAAGAACTCTCAGAATTATATTAATCATGTTTATTTCTTCGAGTGGTGTAAATTGTAAACAACTAGTTCTTCGGAATGGCCAATCTTATCAGTTTTATCGATTGCAGTTGTAGGTATCCGACCCTTCGATTCCACGCGGTTTGACTGTCAAGGTTCGATGGGGAAATGCATTCGTGCGGAGCTTTTGACCCGCTCTCGGTCGGCATTCAAGAACAAATATGGAAGAGCCAGTTTTGGATTCGATAGTACGTTGTCTTTCGATTTTCGGTCAAAAGAAACAGGTTGTTGGCGACGCGGTATTGAATATTAAGATATTTAAAAATTATAACTATTACTTACACGCAATTATGAATGAAGAGCTATAATTACAAGCAGAACAGGATAATAATATTATCAACCTTATACTGGATATTTTAAATTCATTAACAATGAATGAGACAAAGACCATACAGGTCACGGTTGATGTGGGTAATTGTAGTAGGTACACTGTTGTTTTCCGCAACTCGACAGCTAAACTACGCCCAGATATGATTGAATATCTCGTTAGGTTTATGTGACTTACATTAACTACATACATAAACGTCACGCCTTATTCCCACAGAGACAACAGAGCTCCATTCGCTTCTATTCGGACATACTTCTCGCTTCACTCTCGTCATACTCGCTCGACGGTTTCGGGTACTCCCAATTTGGCCTCTTGAGAACATCGCCGATCTGGTCGGTATTATGTTCTTCGAGGGCGCCCTCGACCGACCCTACATTAACTGCTTTCGAAATTATTCCTAGTCTAGTAGTCTGGATACTTAATTTACTGATCAAAGGCAATTTTTAAATCAAATCACAACGGTAGAAAATGGCTTTCCTCTTACTGAACCATTACCTCGGCCAAAACCCATTTTCTTGTATGAGCGTCTCACATGTGTGAATGTCAAGGCTTTGGCTGCCGGTGCCACGGAAGCGCAGCGCAATGGGAGCGCGACGGGCACTTTCCCCGCCGATGCGTCTGACAGCCCATTGTGCATCAACATCGGAACACCCCGCTTTTGTTGCATTATTGAATGGGATAATTCGTGCCTGCGGGAAATTGGATGCGTCATGCTGTCACGCTGTCAGCACATGATCAGGATAATGAACAGGTTGATTTGAACCGGATAATGAAATGACTATCGTCGACCATATGTTTGATAAAGATTGTGTTTAATGCAGATCAGTTCAGCTGGCAAGCTCGATCTTGCCTCCTTGTGTTTATCTCTGTGGATCGAAAGTCATGTAGTTAGTCCCCGAAATTACTAACGATAAATGAAGGACAAACCATTTCTTCCATCAAATCGATGGTCCAAAGCAAGCAAGTTAGGCAACTAGCATGTTGGTTAATTCAAGTCCGATAACGATGTCTATCTTTGACCATATGTTTCCCTACTCGATAAAATTGATATAACAATCAAGTTTATAAATATCATTAATCATTAACATTTAATCGTCAGAATATGATCATTCGATCGAAGGATCCTTCTGATTCAACCATGGCGTTTTAATAACGACATACAATCGCGCCTATATTCCCAAATGGAGTAGGCAGAGCACACGAAACGTGACATAAACAGAATGATGATCATGACCATTTCATGTGTGATCTCGGGATAGAATAACACTTCTTCATTTCTTCCGTCGATGTTGTAAGAGGCGACTAAGGAAATAGGTTAAGGTATGGTTTAGGCGCCGGGCTAGCAACCTGTCACTATTATTTACCTCTTCCTTCTGTTTTCAAACCTAAGTTTATGCTAGAAGTAGCTGCGAACCGTGAAATAGCGTTTTAATATTTGCTTTCTATGTGTGGCTGGCTTTAATTAAAGCATGTTTAATGCATGCCCCAGCGAGCAAGTGTGGTGGGCGGATCGGGGTGACTAATACCATTATAGGGAGGGCCCTTTCTACCACTCACAGTATAACTCAAAGAAAGTACACACGATCACTGTGAAACGAAAAATTTCGCTCTCAATCTCAAGCCTGTGAGGAGAAACTTGATGAAATAACGATGCAATCCATTGTAGATCCTCCGATGTACAAAGTATTCCGGTGTCGCAAGCGGTTGCGCCGGCGCCGTCGCCCGTGACGGTGCACTGACACGCTACTCCAATTCTGCATTTTCATAATTATTCACGGTATTCCACTGTTGGTACCATCGCGAACAGGGATTGTTGAGGCACTTACCTATGTTTGTAACTTGGTCGTGTAATACTAATCCAATAGCTGACATCTAGTTGATCACATCGGTCATTGATTACACGTCTAAATTGCGAACAGTGGCAAGTGGCTCAACAATCCCGGTTTGTGACTGTATGTCTAATTGGAGCTTGCTGTTGAAACCGTGGTCCAGTCTAGTTTGGGATTATGAATTGCTAATTGTTATTTGGTTCTTTATGAAAGCCTGAGGGTAGTGAAGGTAATTCGGAATCAACTTAGCATATTTTTGGAGAGAGTGAAGTAAATTCGCGAACCACTTTTACCTGCAACAAGTGCCACGCTAACTTACTCTCTAAAATCGTGCCAAGTTTGATGCCGAATAGTATATCTATCTAAATTAGAATCTAAAGAGATGCAAATGTTGATTAACAACTCCTAACTTTTGAAATAAATTGTCAATGCACGCTACAATTCTCCAGGACCTTGTGACTTGTCAAATAAAAGATTTATGGTACGTTTTTCATTACTTCAAAGTTCAAACTGTTTATAGGAGTTACTATGAACAAACGCTGTCTTTCTTGTCTTGTTAAGACAAGATGTCAGTTTGGAGAAGAAGGATCTAGATAATTTTTTCATTTATAAATGGAAAAAATTAAGAAGTTGCCATGGAATTTATCTATGAAACATTTTGCCTGCTTTACATATTTGGGAGTACAAGCGTGATGTTTGTATTGCATGTCCTTGTAAATAAGTCATTTAATTTGGAAGTTGACACGATGCCAGTAACATGGTGCTGGCAGGTACATTATCCAGTTCCGCCATAGCGATTCTGCGCTCTTGATTTCGGTTGATACGTTTGTACAACAGCCCAACAGTTGTTAATTGCCGGGGGCATTGTTCCCACGTCCGCTGTGACATCACAGATCTCATTGTGCGCCCGCGCCGGCCCTCGGGAATGGACCTCGATTGTTCTTTTCCCTTTTGATGAGAAGAAATTGATGCATTGAGCCGCAATTGGCTCGATAACCTAGTCCAATGTGCAGTTGAGTGTCATTGAAGAAGCCGACTTGGAGATAAACCTTAATCGAAATGGGTGTGGTGAATTTTGCTCAAAGTTTGCCAAGGATGTTTTTAGTATTGTTTACTGATGAAAGCTGATTATTATTGGTGCATTAGTAACATTAATTATGACCGAAATTATTGATAATTCATGAACATGTTCAGTAAAACTACATACACATACATACATACATATACTCACGCCTGTATTCCCAAGAGGGGTAGGCAGAGCACGTGAATTCGAAAATCCAGTGCCACGTTTAGCAATTTCAGGGTAACCAGATGGTCAAACGTGATATTGCAGTGACAGGTTGCTAGCCCATCGCCCACAATACACTAACCCTTTCCCAGAGTCGACTCTTACGACACCCACGGGAAGAAAGGGGGAGGTGCTATTCTAACCCGGCACCACACGGGACACTAATAAACAGACAGTAAAACTAATATCCAACAAAGTCTTTATTATAATTGTAGTCAGAAATATGTATGTTCTGCTAGCGCGAACAGCCGTGGAAACAATAACACAAATCATTTCGGCATGGCTGGAAATCGATTACCAGTTGCAGCTAGTAAACTTTCGATATGCACCTCACGCGACCCATTTTCAACGGTCGAAACCGCTTCATTGCTAAACCCTGCAGCAAATTGCGCTCCAAGACGGGCTGTAAACTTCCCCATATTTGGTTCTGGAACAGTTACTATCACTTTCTACCCGTGTCCGGTAAAACACACAAAGAAAACATCCAATTTTCTTTCCATAGACTCTGGTCATCAGGCCTCGCTGATATTTACACAGCCACAAACGTACCGTCCATGTTAGCTCTGCTTATCAGTGATGTAAAGTTCGTTTATCTTTACTCTCCGTTTATTCGCATGATGTCATCCCCTAAGGCTTCGGCAAACAATGGCAAGGCATCGAATAATCCTGCGCCGGCGCATAGCATAACGGTGCCATTGTGCGCGATCGATGGCGTATGATAATGGCGCGACGTGCCGCGCATGCGCGCGTGAATGAATGCCACCAAGGCTCTCGCTCCCCTTTATTTTCACCTGCAAATAAACAATCGATTGTCTTCCGCCGATGCCCTGGTTTCCTAACAAACAATGCGCCTACGCCATGATCTACAAGCTCGCCCACACGCATTGCTGTGTTATTGTCAGTTTGATAGTTTTTCAATTAGTCAGTTAATTGTAAAGATACAATTTCAAAGGTTGCGGACCTTGAAAGGTTGAAAGTGTAAGCTATTAACACTCGCTAACGTTCTTGTGTACTTAATTGTTGTACGCTGACCTTTTGCTTAGGTTACGAGTGTACTAGTTCAAGGGATATAAATCATAATCATGTTCTATAAAATTGCTTTCCAACATTCCATTCAATTCGGTTATCATTCGAAACTGCGAGCGTTGCCGGCTGGCGAAAGATAAAGCCTTATCACGCGTATTGTTGACACTTTATTGGTCAGAAGTTTGTTTTCGGAGATTGCACCGACCGTGGCACTGTTCAGCAATCTTGCTGATCAAGGGGAACATGTCCTGTGATTGTCCGATGAATGTGCGAGGGTTCATGGAGGTTGAAAGTACATTGCGTGTCACTTCTCAGAGTTTGAGGCGACGATCGCGCGGCGCGGCCACGGCGCGCTGTCTTACGTCGGGCGGTGGGCGGCGGACGCGCTTCCTCCTTACGCCGAGGATACAGGTATCCTGCCTGACCTTCCTGTGCCGTCCGCCGCTTACGACTTATCAGATCTTCCTGTCTTCTCCCTGTGCTGGTGTCGGTTGTCTCCGGGGCTCAGCTGTCGCTAAACAAACGTTGACGCGCCGTCGCGTGATGTGCTGTCGTGTGCGGTGTAATTATGAATCGATTTGTCCGCCGTCCGTCGCTAAATGTTCTCGCTTCCTACACTTTCACTCGCCACGTAATAACTAGCCTGATTATTATGTCATCTGCTCGGGGCCTTAACATTGTATTGTTTTATATCTGTGTTTGTCATTGGGATGACCATAAACTCGGATAAGCGCGTATCGAAGCACCGCAAGGTCGACACAGCGGAGTTATTTAAATAATTGTCTAGTATTGACCTATTGATGGCGGGACTGCTGACTTTGACCGCGCTTTGTTTACTCCGCGCTATCATGTGATAGTCATCTGCTCGTAAAACTGTGCCATTGGGGACTAATTAGCCGCTATCGACTAACTATTTACATGACATCATTTAGCCTAGATCCCAGTTCCCGCAACCCTTAGCATTATAATGCATATAGCATATCCGTTCGCCAATTTTATGAGACATTATATTTTCTTAATCTAATCTTGATTTTCGCACTTTCCCGTAGTATAATCAATCCATTAGTGAAAGGATTGGATATTAAAATCCAAAATTGGTTTACATCGTAACTATACGTATTCTCATGTAGGTACACTAGTAGGTATACATAGATAGACGAGGCCGGTTACATGCGATTTTAATGGACTTCTTGTCCACACGAAGATGGAATGCGGTTCCTTTTTGCGACGCGTCACTTCCTAGACAGGCGCGTAAAATGGAGTTATGTTATGGTGTCTTATTACATGCAGCTGTCGCATTAATGGTAGATATCTCAAGTACTCGAAATGAATAGTAGTTTAGTTATAAACCGGACCAGACGGGTGGGGCGGCACGACGTCGCATCGATTCGTTTATTTTGGAAACCGTCTGCACTTAACAGTCTAGCTCTAGCTAGTCTGCGTCAAACGCTAACAAAAGCAACGTCGTGACAGCGCGATGTTCATTATTATGGTATTCCTTGTTAGATAAATAAATGCATATAAAGGTTAGGTATGTGTATGCGTATTATGTCCGCATTGACATTGTGTGTATTGTTATTCAGTTTCCTCATAATCGGCATCGGTTTAGAGAAAATCTTTATCACGTATGACAATACGTTTACAATTATTTTGATAGCGAAGTCGTCTTGAAAATGAACCCGGTGTTACACAATACGCCTGTTACAAATATTTAATATCAACGTGTCAGCAGTAATTAGCGAATGACTAAGTACGGTGGTGGCGCACACGTGGCGCTGTTTGTGCGCGGGCGCAGCGTTTGTTTGCGTCGCGCGCGAGCGACACCAATTTGCTCAATTCGCCGGCTGCTTCATATATCACATCGCCAAGGTTAACCAATAAACACTGATATTCAAGCGACGATGCATTTCTACGTCTGTAGCCTCGTCCTGCCCAATGTCATCAATAAAGAGCATTGCATTTCTTAGTTCCTGCCCAATTTTATTTAATTAATCAGTCCATCTCTTCTGATTCTTCTTCTTTCTTCTTCTCTTCTATCTATCTGTTATCGTTCTCGATCGAACTAGAAGCTAGTTACTAGATCAATCTTTTAAAAGGGGTCTAATCTATTAAGGGTATGTGCCTTTTACAACCCTAAAATTACTAAAAATCTCGATACCCTTAGATCTACAAATTCAGGTCAAAAATGACTTGGGCAGGACCCATGAAAATAAAAATGCTCTTAATTAATAACAGAGCAGAAACAGGGTGTCTATTTCAAATCTCCCCGGTTCAAGGATAGGGCACTACTAAATTACAATCGATATGGTTTTATCACACTGACCTACATCTTCGTATCCTTGGATCACCAATTATTGACTGTGCGTAAGAAAATCGATTAAAAAACTCAAAGAACAATAAGCTGCAAAAAATATCGATAAGAAATGAACAGCGGGTGTATGAATGGGCGACCTCGCGAGATAATAAAGTGCAAGATATATCCGCCAGGGCCGAGGATAGACAATTTAAAATTGCATCCGAAAACAATCTAGTCCCGTATGGTGCCGGGTTAGAATAGCACCACCTCCTTTCATCCCGTGGGTGTCGTAAGAGTCGACTCTGGGAAAGGGTTAGTGTATTGTGGGCGATGGGCTAGCAACCTGTCACTGCAATATCACGTTCAACTATCTGGTTACCCTGTAATTGCTAAACGTGGCACTGGATTTTTCAATTCATGTGCTCTGTCTACCCCTCTTGGGAATACAGGCGTTAGAATAATTATGTATGCATACATATTCTCACGCCTGTATTCCCAAGAGGGGTAGGCAGAGCACATGAATTCAAAAATTCAGTGCCACGTTTAGCAACTTGAGGCTAACCAGATGGTCAAACGTGATATTGTGGTGACAGGTTGCTAGCCCATCGCCCACAATACACCAACCCTTTCCCAGAGTCGACTCCTACGACACCCACGGGAAGAAAGGGGGGCGTGCTATTCTAACCCGTCACCACACGGGGAATTATGTATGTATGTGTATATATCCGTCAGGGCCGAGGATAGACAATTTAAAATTGCATCCGAAAACAATCTTGCCACTTGCACTCCGTAAACCTCGTTTCTTACGACCTATAAAGCCAAGTGTCTGTGACGGATGCATATCACATCCGCATCCTCCTAGAGGTATTAAATCGGTCAATTGCTTATAATATTGCTTTTCCCCGTGTGGTGTCGGAATAACACCTCTCAATTTCTTCCGTGGATGCCGTAAGAGGTGACTAAGGAAGGTTAGGGTATATTTTAGGCGACAGGCTACCTGTCACTATTATACCAGCTAAATCATAAAAATCGCCACGAATCGTGAAATAATCATGGTTTGGTCTATGGAGCGTTTCGTGTGCTCTGCCTACCCCATTTGGGAATACAGGCGTGATCTATATATATTATATATATAAAAGGAGAAACTGACTGACTGACTGACTGACATATCAACGCACAGCCTAAACGGCTAAACGTAGGCACTTGAAA
>BHDV01030986.1:66779-109902 GCA_005406045.1 Adoxophyes honmai
ACGATGGATTTGATATATAAAAGTTCTATTATGACCAAAATAACCAATTTAAATGAATTTTAAATTTTGGCCATCTCGGTATGTTTACCATTTTTGGCTTGGCAATGAACGTGTTATAGACGTTATAGACGTGCAATGGTGGCAGGCCACAGATTATAGAGCGTATACTAAGGAGATACTTGTATTAATATTTATATTATACACTAGCTTTTGCCCGCGATTACGCTCGCGTTAAATTCGGGATAACATAGAAGAGATCTTGTTAGCCACAGCCCGCATGCCAATTCATAGTTTTTTACCTTGAAATTTGCGGAATCCTGATGTATGTGCTATTCTGATGTAAAAGCTACATTACTGTAAAGTTTCATTAAAATCCATTCAGTAGTTTTTGCGTTAAAGAGTAACAAACATCCAAACATCTAAACATCCAAACATACTCACAAACTTTCACATTTATAATGTAGGATAATATTAATAGCTTAGGTATGATGGTGACAGGTTGAACTTAATTTTTTAATCGCATCTTAAGACATCTACGGAAGACATTGGTGATAAGTCTGGACCTGGACGGTGTTCCCAGTTCATTCTTTTAATGTATTTTCTTTTTCATTCTGTCATTACTTTTTTTTTGTCATTTGTGGGAAACATTCGTTTTGAGTTTGTGGGAACTAGCAAATCGAAGTTTTAAAGATCTAGAGATGCAATGATCAGAGTTGTATAGTTTAGGGAACGGTTCCCGAGTATTTTAATTAATCCCTAGTGATTACTATTTGTGCGTGTCCACCTCTACAGGGCAATTCAACCAAACGAGAATAAAAAAATAATTTAGTCTTTGAATAAGTCACTCTTTACGATTCGTGATTATATCCTAAATGGCTAAAAGAATCCTAAATAATTTATGCTTCTCCAGTCTATCAGCTCTGTGCAGCCAACATTATGCATTCTACTAGTTATTAGTTACTTTCAATAACAGTTTATGTTGCTAATAGTTAATATAAATTGTTATTTGCTAATGCATTGGGTTCGGAACGTGCTTCTCGGCCAGGAAGTAACGCGGGACTTTGTGAAGTTTCACGGTCTTTCATTTGTTTAATTTTCCCACCGGTTCGGTTTCTGCTATGAAAACATCCTGAAATATCAAACCGCATTTACCTGTACCCCAAGTTACGATCAAAACACACACTCTCATCTGCGTTAATAAGAATAAGCATCAGTTTGTACGGGAAGGCTAGTTGTCTTCTCGATCACGACAGTTGTGTAAACGTGCCGTTGGGAGGCGCTGTTTCAGTTCCATACAAACTAATGCGTGTTCAGCGTATTAACGCAGACGAGATTGACTAATGTTTTGATAGTAATGACGACACTTGGGGTACTGTACCATCGCGAACAGAGATTGTTGAGCCACTTACCTACGTTTGTAACTTGATCGTGTAATACTAATCCAATAGCTGACATCTAGTCGATCACATCAGTCATTGATTACACGTCTAAATTGCAAGTGGCTCAACATGCCCTGTTCGTGACTGTACTTCTCTATGGCTCAATTAATCGTCCACAAAAACGTACATGTGTACGTAACGTGAATAAATTATATTATAATAAAGGAAAACAATAAATCGCCATTCTTGCAAGTTAAACGAGCGCGACAACGTGGCATTGCTTTCCACTAAATGCCAAGGCTTATCGATTTGTTTCCTGCTGCATTTTTAATACCTACCTACTAACTGATACATTTAGCAAAATTAATCGCTGTAGTAAGTTTTAATGGCAAAGAATTGGTAATATTGTTATGTACCGACGGTACACTCCCGAACATGTTTAGGTGCTGCGCCGAGGACGGACTATCCGCGACGGATTTTTTAGTCTGTGAAAATAGAACCTATGGAATTATTCGCAGTAACACACACGATGCGCTAAAAGTCCGGCCTACCCCATTTAGGAACATAAGCGTGATTGTATGATTGTATGTCTCAAAAAATCTAAACCCGTTTTTGGTTCGCCTGTTAAAAGCAAGTCCTTAACTCACTTTGTACAGTCGAACCAATTGATTCTTGGCCCAGCGTAGTAGTCGTCACAATTAACGTAGGTAATGAAGATTTCCTTTATCAATCAACGCAATGTCACTATGACGTTCACTGAATAGGTTCTGTGGTGGGTCAGGAATCAATTGGTTCGATGGTACTCTAATACAAGGGTTCCCAATTTTTTTGTGTCAAGGAACCCTAATTGATTACATTTTTCCTAGCGGAACCCTTCTTTGATAACACCTTAAAATAGGTATAAATGAAAAACAATTAAACGTTGCTCACCGCACATGAAAATATTTTTTACGGAACCCTTTTTGCCCTTCCACGGAACCCCAGGGTTCCGCGGACCACCTTTCGGGAACCGCTGCTCTAATATTTAAATTTGCGACTTATCTGAAATTTATCTATTAAGTACTTTTAGTTTTTTACTCATCACCGTTTGGTCACATTCCAGGTGGCGCGTTCGAAGGCGTAGAAGACCAGGTATCCCCGTTCGGTTACGGGCGCGGGGAGGGCGTGGACGCCGGCCACGGGGACCCCGAGTGGATCTGCAGCCGGGAGAAGCCGCGATACGACACCATGTTCCAGGGACTCAACCCTGTCGACGGCAAGGTCACCGGAGCCGGTATGTCCCCAGACTCAGCCGCCTGGCGAGCCCTACTGTCCTCAACCCGCCAATGCTCGATGCTCACAGAACTCTGCGTCAATCTCCAACACTCACCCCAGTTCCACAGCCTCGCTGATGCCTTGACAGTCTCCACGCAGAACTGCAACATGATAGCCCAGTATTTAGTCACCGAGAGGGATGTGTTGTCTTCTGGCGTCTCCATCCACAGCTTACCAGATTCGACTCGCTTCAGCGCTGACCGGTCCACGTACGCTCCCAGTAGACCTGATTCCCCTGCGATGCAACCCGTTGCCACTGAATCAGAAGACTCTTCTGATGAATCGACGCCAATTTACAATCTAGATCTAAAAGAGGAGAAGTCCAGCTTCTTCCAACCGATTATACATTCAATCAAGTTTATTCTTCTGTTGTTATTGAATATCGTCACGATATCGATAACGATAGAGATAATGTTTCTAACGGTAGCGTACGTGTTTACCGGGGCGCCGTATTTGGAGTTCGCTGTCGAAAGAACGCCTGAGTCGTGGTTGGAGGCGTCCAAGGCGTTAGCGTTTGGGCCTGAGGAGGAACTGGTTAGGATCGACTCGTTTTACGATATCTTCAATCGGAGTAACTTCGTAAAGGTTTTGAAGCGAATCACGAGGAGCATGATCCCGGCGGGACAGTAGATTATAGTTGAAAAAGGTGTGTGATTGAAGGACGAACTATACCGCGTTTATGGGCTCTAAATCGACTATCTTGTGTGGTAAAGATCGCTCTTCAATCAAGCATGACAATCAGGTGTTATTTAATTTGTAAGATTGTTTTTTTTGGATAGGTAATGGTTGTTAGGTTTGTAGTTATTTCTGCGGTTTGGTTTAAATAAGTTGGGATCTAATACCGACGAGCGTTTTGTCGCGCCGGCATTTGTGAGCATGCGCTGTTTAGTATTTGCATGGTGTGGTACTCGTACTTCATTGTCTTAATGTACCCAATCTATTAAATCAATATTAGATCAATGTCGTACATTCATTCATTAAATGTGAGGGCCAATGTTATAGTTAGAATGGGTGTCCGTCCGTGTGATTTTGAACGTTTAAATTTTAAATGTTAGTCCTTTACGAAGGTTTTAGACGTTAGGTTGCTTGTATTGTTTTTTTATCTGGACATGCAAGACTGCTTATAGCGACAGCCATAACATTCGCTCTAAAACTGCTACCGTCGAATCTCTGCGAAGCATAAGATACCTCTTTAATACCAATTTATATATTCTGTAATTATATTTATTAAGTTGACGGTAGCATGTAAAAATCTGCATCATTGCCATTTTATCTTACACTTGCTATTTGGAACACTATAAAAACTGGAGAAGAATTCGTAGAGTACTGGAATTTCGTTGGAGTAATGGACGAGTTAACTTGTCGTGCCTCACCGGTAAAATTGTGAAACCCGCGAGTCCATCTCACGCTGTCCCATTTCGAATTTTTCTCCTTCTATTACTTCGTGGTTAGAGCATTTCTTAAAAATCTTTGGTTACAACATTTTGTATATTTTCTGCAAGCTTTATATTGTTTCTACATAGAATTAGCTTAGCTATTTCCATTCCAGTGGCAGAAAACAGAACGAAAGTGTAAGATGTGTACGGAATTTTTAAGACACCTTTTTTCTTTCATTGATATGGAAACAGCTCGTGCTTCTGAATACAAATAACATTAATTAAATCTTCAAAAGATGGCAACATTTTTGACAAATCCTCGTCAAACCCTGTCTATACCCATTATTCCCATTGTAATGGCTCCGCTGAGCGCGCATCTCTCCACAGCGGCCAAGACGGAGATGGTCAAATCCAAGCTCCCCAACTCGGTCCTTGGAAAGATCTGGAAGCTCGCCGACATCGACAAGGATGGTTTCCTCGACGACGAGGAGTTCGCGCTCGCCATGCACCTCATACAGGTCAAGATCGACGGCCACGACCTGCCGCCGGAGCTGCCGCCGCATCTCGTCCCGCCCAGCAAGCGGAACTAAGGGTAAGGGGGCAGGGGCGCCGAGATATAGCCTGTCAAAGTACGGGGTGTCATTATCGAGTAATTTCAATCGACCGAGATACAGCCGATGTTACGGGGTGTCATTTCCGACTAATTTCGATCGACCTGTGGAATTGCAGTTCGTTTAGTTTCTGCCTTATTTTATAGTTATGGCTAACTTTCTCACTTTCAATTAATGTTTAATGTAATGAATTTGTTATTTTAAAGGTACTCCAAAAATGCCTTTTTTTCCATATGTGGTAATTTCACAGGTCGGGTCCGTTTGAATTTATACTCGTAGGTCAATCTGTATAGTTACTATTTGTTTCAATGACTTACACATGCATAGTAATTGGATTTCTACCGTACACTTCATCTAGACATGTTACAACGCATCCTTGAGCTTTTTAGGTATTAAAAAAAGATACAAGAAACCGATTCCTACTAGTCGATAATACAAAATAATCGAAGTATTTCGCTATACCTACTGACTCGGTTTGATTGACAGCTCTGTAATTGTTGGTTTTTGTTCAAATCTTTTTCAATACTTAAAAGGAAAATCTTTACATGTTTTATACCACCCGGAGTTTTGTGTGACGTGTGACTAAAGGACATCTCGCATCTCGGTGCACCCACCCACCCCCGGGAGGATTATTGTCTAACTCTCTCGCAACCACACCGTTCTGATAGATCGAAGGCGATCTCGCCTTCAATATGTCACAAATTTTACGGTGAATTTGATGCCGATGATGAGTTAGGTAATAAGCCTTCAGGTTTAGTATTGATACGTTTTTGCCTGTTGTTTCTGTTGAATAAAATAAAGGTCGAATCGATCGGTCACGCCCGACGAGGCTAAATTATTTTTTACTATCAAAATAACTTCGACAAAAAATGCTCATCGCTTAGATTTTTTATGAATGTAGACGCGTGGATCGGTCGATGCTGGGTCGTTGCCTAACTCACACGTCGACGCCTTTAGGGACGAACTAGATCGTCATCCAAACGTCATTTTGAAGGCAATATCGGCGGAGTTTTGTTAAAATGAACGCAATAGCGTTGGCGAGTGAGTTAAGCAGCTACCACGACCACTCGACAGCGGTAGTCGTGCATAATAACACCACCAAATATATCGCCGCTAATGTTAACGATTTTCGACAAATTATATCTTCGGTACGCTCTAAGCGTACCGCGTTATATTGCTTGTCTATCGTTCGTGTCGACGAACGAGCGAGTTGTGTGATTGTGTCTGCCTCTACCAATGTAAAAGTGAGATATAAGAGGAAGTAGCGAGTCCTACTAACAGCAACTCGTGCGCCGTGTGTTTGCAAACGTCTATCGCGACGAAACGGGCCGAAAAACGTGTAGGTAAAGATATACAGAATGTCTTTATGCGTTTTGTGGCCTAAGTTTAATATTTAATATTGCTCTGTTTGATGTACAGAAGGTGCTCTTACAGACGGGTTTGAGACCAGGTAAAAGGTCTAAAGTTAGATCTAGGGAAATTAGTAGAAGAATCTGGAACATTTTGGTGGAATGTTTCGCAATATGTATATGGTGCTGCGTGGAACAAAACTGTGGTAAATTGCTCGGTGTGGTGTTGACATAATTAAAAATTATTGCCCGGAATAGAGCAATCCCGGTGTAAGAGCACCTTCACAGCGCAAAGGTCTCATCAGAATATAATTAAATTATATCTAAACGTTGCGATTGTTTAATTAATGTCTTTACTTCGTTATTTATCTAAATTTTAAGTTTTTTTAATCATCCCGCGCAAGTATTGGAAAATTTTATTTTTATAACTGTTCCCATTGTGTAGGTTAAATACTTAATTTATTCGGTGAGGTTAGTCGCGGTGCTCCGAGAGTTACATTTATTTACATATCGACGTCGGTATTAGTTCTTAATCTTATTCCAATATTTTATCTAGTGTGAAAAATCATGACATTACACCGTTCGTTTTAATTTTACTTAAATTTCTATCCTCAAATCTTCACATCGAGTCTTCGTGTATTTTATATTAATTTCGCATTGTTTTACTCTTCAATTTTGACTTTTACTAACTTAAAGTAAAGTTCTAATCAACAGTGTATACTCTACATTGTGGGTAGTGAAGTGAGCAACTCTAAAGCGTCCCACCATCGCCGCGATATAAAGCGAGCCATGATTTTTCTCGCTAGTGTAAATTCTGGCTTACATTAAGTTCGGTTGCTTATTTTATAGCCCTGTGCCAGTCCGGTTTGATAAAATGTAACTCTTTTTACCAATTACTTTGACGCAAGAATAATTCATTGCATTTATTCGTATTTTTGTTACTTTTACAACACGATTCAGTTGATCTATCTACGCATTTAGTTCATATTTTGGAAACCAACTTACGATTTTGCCTAGTTAGTTGTGTAAGTTCATTTAATGTGATATTTAAAAAATTAATCTTACTTGCAGCATGAAAGGCCCTTGTCCGAATAGCGGCTTATTTATTCACAATTTCTATTATTTACAGTTCTATATATATCAAACCAGATTGGCGCAGATCGATGTCATTGATTAAGTGTTCCTATTAGGTGATTCTGGGCCAGGACAGAAGCAATAACAATCGTTAAGTTTAGTTCTCAGACGGTCCTCCGTAGCTAATGCAAATGTTTAACTGTTATCGTAGGTTAGCTAGCTGCGTCGGATCGACTTGCACCCGGTCATAACCGGATTATAGCCGATATAACTTTCTAACCCTTCTAAACTAAACCTTCTACTGGAGGTATATTCTTCTAAATGCCAATCAAAAATGATGATTCCATTGCATCGGATCTTATGTAGAACTGATGGGTTATGGTTATGACGTGAATACGTTGGAGCAAGGACCCGGGTGCACTTAGTATCTTTCGTGCGTCCTTTTGGCAACGCCTTGTTGAACGTAACGTCGTTCCGTATCGACACTGGTGCTAAGTATGCCCAGGGCCTTAAATTGACTATTAACTAGAGTGGGTGCAAGCCGAGACAGTTTTTCCATGATCAAACCTGCATTTATCACCCAGGGAATCGCAGAGTTCAGTGCCTTTGCTACAATAAGTCGGGGCCAGCCCCAGCGCCGCTCGGCAGTGCAACAAAAAGTAACCATGAGCGCGCCATTTTGCGCAACTGTCATTTTTGACGTGCCTATGTCTATGGCAACGAGTTGTGTGATTTTTGTTGCATTTTTGTTTTATTCAGCCGGTTTTACATTTCTCTGACGTGGTGCATTGAGCGAGAAGTTGCTTTTGTTGCGCTGTATCCTGTAGCACTAATGCTTTATCAAACTATATCCTTTCTTATAATTTCTTAAGTTTCGTAAGTGGTAACTTTAAACGCCACAAAATGCTAACTTTTTATCGTTTTTATGAAACAACGGTCCTTGATAAACGGGAACTTCATGTCATGTGGCGTCACGTCAGAATAATGTGCACCAGGCTTCATTGCACTGTATTTTACACTCGAGTAGAAGTTTGTACTTTATACCGATTAGTCTAAAGGGAACTAGGAATGTTGCCAGCGGGAGCTCTATGTAAATACAGATTTTTATATGCGTTAGATGTTTGGAATGTATTTTTGTGCCCCGCCCCGCGACGGGCGCGGCGGGCGGGGCAGCGACGAACGTTTTTACATTTGCTACTGTGTGTACATAATTATATGTAAATTTATTAAATATCATAAATTATACATAGAGTGTAATAAATAGTTAAGAAGTCAATCGATTTTTATTTGTGTTAATAACTCCTAACACCCTTTCTCAGAGTAATTAACTTGCATATAGTGGTTGGCAATAACTTGGGAAGATTTTAAGATTCTTTACCGTAAAAGCGATGTACGACAGCATGGATGACGAAGCACCACTTAAAATCTTGCCAAATTTATTGCTGACCACTATACTGATAATGTCACAGATTTATATCGAACTAGATGACTCAAGTGTAAGTACTTTGCGTGCCAAAAGGAAGAGCAATGCTCCTCTTTTGACGCGATTTTATTTAGTTTTATAACGCTTAGATTAGGTTTAACTGCCTAGAGACAAGATAACTTGAATAAGGCGGCATCATCTTTGAATGGGTTTCACTCGGACTTTCAATTCCTATCACTAAAGAGCTAATGTGACGATACCTAGTATACCTACCGTTGAGAAAAAGTGACACGCTTGGTTTTCATACAAATGCAGGAACTCGCGGTATCTAGTTCGATATAAGTCTGTGGATAATGTAGACAATGTCCATTTCGATTGAGTTTGCTTGAAGCAGCAGATTATCAAAATATCACTGAATGGAAATTAGTCCAATACAGACTAACAGTTATTAAAGAAACCGCCGAAGAAAAACTCTGTGAAGAAAGAAATAAACAAAATTTATTGATGGTGAAGAATTAGAGACCACAAAACACTATGGTGTTTGTAGTTGGTACCTAGGTATTATTAAGAGGGCGCACACATTTTTTACGAACGTAATATAAGATCGGGTGGGGGAAGAGAAATTCAGGGGCAGGGCAGGGGTAAGAGGCACCACAGACCATAACTCGTCGAGTTATGAGTGATTATGGTCTGTAGAGCCCTCTTATCCCTGCGTTTCTCTTCCCCCACCTGACCTTAGTGGTTTTGGACCAATGTTTAACCTTTTGACCGCCAAGGCGCAAAGTGAAACGCTGTGCTCCTAACGCCACGACGTGAGTCGGCTCTTAGATAATGCTTGTTTTTTTTCGAATGGTGCTGTATTATTTTATTTAAATTAGGTATAAAATAACTTACACTACCTATAAATAAAGTAAACCTAGAAAAAATGTTGCAGCATTTTATATTTCAGTTCTTTCGCAATAACTTCGACGCACCATTTAACGTCGTGGCGTCACGGGCACTGACTTGCGATGACGTGATATGGCGTCTTTGGCGGTCAAAAGGTTAAAAAATCGTGAAATGTAAATTAACTCATATTTAGCCATGAAAAAAATATGGTTAGACTAAACATATTCTGTAAATTTACAATAAAATTGTTTCATTTGTAATTACATTAAAATCAATGAGAAAAAAAATAAAGTAATGGTTCAACTTTCAAATTATGTAAAATGATATTTGAATAATAAAAACCAATAATTTGATTCATGTTAATCCGTTAATCCCCAGTAGACTATATTGTCTATCAGATAATAACAAGTTTATATCGTTTATGGTAAATTTTAATGGCAAATTTTCAAGTGAAAGACAGCTCTGACGCGTATTTTTGTGAAAACCCTTCAACAAATTGGCTAAGTAAAAGAAATCTGTGTTGCTAATAAAATATTTTTTTCCGTTAATCCCTAGAAAAAGAGTTTATTTATATGTTACAGTAGTTTTTCGTTAAAAACTTCAGGATTTATAGCTTTCTAAAGCATTGGAAAAACATCAAAATCACCGAATTTTGTGAGCACGCTCTTAAGTCTTTATACCTAAAACATGCAATAAAAAATACTAGATACGGGTCAAGAATTAGAGACCATGCGTGTTTATAGTAAGTAAGTCTATACCTATCAATCTTATCATGTAAATAAAAAAATACTAGACTTACATCGGCTGAAAAGACGACAGTTTTCCATAAACAAGCAGTGTTCCCTGTGCAAGAAATTAGTTCCTACGAATTTCCGCAAGATGGCAGCACCTCAAACTGAAATGGTTGGGTTAGTGGTCCACTGCTGAACATAGGACATAGGCCTCCCCTTACACTTCCACCTGTAACGGTTGGAAGCGACCTCCAATCACCGTCTTCCGGCGACTTTTATAAGGTCGTGTGTCCATCTTGTAGGTGGACGTCCTACGCTGCGCTTGCTGGTCCGTGTTCTGATGTTCTCGGCCATCTGCTCTGCGTGCTGTGGCCAGCCCATTGCCAATTCAATTTGCTAAGTATGCTATTGTTGTAAAAAGGTACAAAGTGGCACAGGTATCAAATTCTTTGATGGTGAGTATAGTAAGTAGGTACCTACCTGTCGTATTTTTTTTTAAAGTCCCGCTTTGAGACGTCGTGGTAAATAGACATTTAGAAAAGAAATCAGTCAGCAACAATGTTTGAATCTCACAATCATCGCACAGGACTTCTCTCAGTATGAGAGCCCAATGTAGGTTAGGGACTTCTCGTACGTCAATTTGCTTCTCAGTTTCTGAATAGCAAATGGAAAATTTTGCACATGAATTGGAACTAGGATTTGAACCCACTGGCTTCCCAAGAATAATTTTCTATTAAAATATCTACAGTTTGCAGTACTGTCATGCGTGTATGCTGATATGGTTCAACAAAATGAACTTCTATCATATTCACTGAACTTTGCAATGCACAAACAGAGTAGGATCCAAAAACATACATACAAATATTACGCCTGTTTCCCCTAATAGAGGAGGCAGTCCACACAAAGCGCTACATAGACTAAACTATGATTATTTCACGCTTTTAGCATAATCTTTAGGTTCCTAATTAGAAAAAAAAACATTGACTGGTGGCTAGCCTGTCTTCCGACGTAATTTGAAATGGAAAGGGTATTATTGCAAGCCTGTGTCAGAATACAAAATCCAAAACACAAAGTAAACCTTTTCAAATAAATTTATTAACAAAACCAATTTAATATCTTAGCTAGAGACAGTCGGCCCGTGGGCGGCGCATGCGATACATATGTATTTACACGGCGCGACACGCGCTAGTGGCTGTAACACCCTTATCATTAATGATTCATTACTATACGGTGCCTCCGGAGAGGGTATCTGAGGCTGCTGCGCTCAGAGATTACATTAACATTACGTAAGTGATTATCCGAACGAAATTCTAAAAGGAATTGAGTTAGTATTTAATCTATTGGCATCTCTGAGCACAGCAGCTGTAGCAGTGCACATCAAGTTGTATGGGTATACATGAAGTCGACAGTTAACTATAATGTCACATTGTGACGCATGAATTTAGTGTAAAAAGGTGAAATAGGCTGTTGAACGAAATAACTCCTTGGCAATCAAACTTAGGCCCTAACACAGGAGAATTGCAAAATCAATGTCGTTCTTTTAACAGATAAATCTCAGTGGGACAAAGTTTGAATGACAAGGAATCTTAGAATCTAAGGTCATAAAATGGTCCAAATGAAAAGCTTACTGGTAAAAAGTAACAATTTAAAACGCTAAACTTATGAAATTTCTAATCTCGAACCAACCATAATTTGAAAGGTTAAAATATATAATATATCCAAAGTAATTTTAAATAAATGCAATATTCTAACACCTGATAAATATTTGAATGAATTATGAAAATTTACACCAGCGCAAATGAACTTCAAGTATTGTAACTTAGTCTAGTCGAACGGACTATGAGCAGGGGCTGCGCGACACAAGGCTCCTGGTAAAGAAATGCTTACAAGATTACTCCATCGTATTGATACAATTTGTCTTTTATTGATACATGTTTATTGAATCGTATCCAGAATGAGAATGCTAACTACAAATTTGATTGATCATTGCTCTCCAAAGCCAGACAACTAGTAAAGATGTCCATTTATGGATTCAGGATACACACTTTCTCAAGTATCTTAAATCGTATAAAGGTTAGAATGTACCTAAAAATTTCATGCGATCTTTTTGAAATCAGAGGAGCCGATCGTTCGTATATGTTTATTTACAACGGAGTAGCAGAGGAGTGCGGGGCTCACTGCGGCGGCGCGGGCCCGGGCGGGCGCACCTGGCGACGCAACTGTTCCACCAGCTCGGGGTTAGCGGCTTGCATGTGCTGAGCGAGGGCTTGTCCGGCCTCTAATAGGGCGCCCATGCCGCCGCCGCCGCCGCCGCCCGCCGGCGCCTGCGACCCGCTCATCAGCCCCGAGATCAAATTCTGCATGTTAGGATCCGCCAGCATCTCCGTGGCCATGCTCAGCAGCGCCGGGTTCTGCAGCAGCCCGCCTAAATCCACGGGCCCGCGTTCCCCGCGCGCGGCCAGCCGCTCGTCCGCCAGCCGCAGGTTTTGCTTGTACGACTCGTTGTCGGGCTCCAGCTGCGCCGCGCGCGCGTAGGCCTGGCGCGCCTCGCGGTGCCGCTCCAGCGCCGTGAGCGCCAGCCCCAGGCGGCCGTGCGCCTTGCCGTAGTCGGGCTGCAGCGCGAGCGCCGCGGCGCAGTCCGCCACGGCCGCCTCGTGCTCGCCCAGCTTGAAGTGAGCAGCCGCACGGTTGCAGAAGTATACGGCGTTTCGTGGGTCGAGCTCCACGGCGCGCGAGTAGCGCTCGAGCGCCTCGCGGTGCTTCTCGGCCTTCATGAGCTCGTTGCCCTCGTTCTTGAGGCGCTCGGCCTCGCCGGGCGGCGGCGCGGGCGCGGCCACGAGCGCCAGCAGGTCCACGGCGCGCGCGGCGTCGGCGGGCGCCAGCTCGAAGGCCGTCTCGAGGCACTGCACGGCCACCTCCACGGACTCGCGCGAGTCGGCGCTGAGCGCGGCGCCGTCCAGCTGCTGCTTCAGGAAGCCCACGATCGACGCGGCGACGGTCTTGACGTCCGACATCCTGGGGCTCTCTTTTGGATGCGCGTAAAGATTATCAAAATGCGGTGTCGCCGTAAATTTCTATTATTTTTAGATTGACAGATTAGTCAAAATGACAAGTTCACGTTGCCTTGTTTTTTTCGGGAAGGTTCGAGCTCGCTTTATTCGCGTCGGTATCTTTTGGATAACAATTGAACAAAATGCCATGTGACCGCAAGAAAGAAATAAATGTAATTTGTTTAATTATGGAAACATAATTTCTGAGTTTGACATCTTTTTTTTAAGTGGATCAAGCTACATTTTTATATATTATGTATTGTTGAGTATGATAATGATCTTAGACTGTTCGACACACTTGTCAGAGTTACTATTTATTGTTATCTGTGAATAAGAGTGTGACCATATAAAAATAAATTATGTTATACTTACTGGAAACGAAGTTGCTACTAGTGTTGGGACGTGGTTGGAACAAAAAGTCCAGTTGGATAGTTGAATCCATAAAAAAATCTAGTAAAGCAGTAAAGGTGAGGGTAAGGAAAAAGGAAAAATCAAACTTAACAAAATTATTGTTTAGAAAACTTTATGGATACTTTCTTTACAAGTACATTAGCTTCGCTTAAAATAAATTACTACAGTACTAAAGATAGTCTTTAAGTATATAGCCTGATCAATGGGTAGTTTTGCCTGGAATGATTTCCGGGAGTTTTGAAAATTGGTAATATTATAGATTTTGAGGTGCTCTATCTGAATTTCTACTTTGCCACCTCGTATCTATGCCGCTAACGCCGCCATATTGGAAAAATGGCGCGTAAAATCAGTTTTTTGACAATATCTCCTGTCTGACTCAATTTACAATAAAACTGTCTAGTACAAAATAAAACTAGAGACAATTTCCTACAATTTATCTCTCAGTGTTTATTTCATAAAGTCAATAGTTTTGGTGTACGAGCGCCACAAAGTGTACTCCAACACTACTCAACGAAAAACTCAGCTTGTCTTTTGTCATTCAATAGAGGTTTCGCCAGCCGTATCTTGTGGAGTTATAAATATCTAAGGGCTAATTCCTTAACTATATGTAAGAAAAAACTATCGCTTTACCGACTTCAGTGCTCGTATAATGAACGAAATAGGTACTTCTATTTTGCTCGCAAAAAAGCGTGAGACGTATGAAATTTTGCGGCGCTTGCGTCTTTTTTGAGCTAAAGTAGAGACCATTTTACCAAAAACGCGTAAGATGTCTGAAATCCTACGGTGCTTGCTGTTTTTTCGAGTCGATAAAGTTTGTATAGGATAACAATATTTTCGATATTTTTAATACTTTATCACCGTATAAAAATTCCCTGAACTTCAACAAACATTAAAAAAAAAGAATTGGCCAAATTGGTCCAGGCGTTGTTGAGTTATGCGCTTACCAACACAATATGCGAAGTGTACTTTGTGGCGCTCGTACGCCAAAACTATGGACTTTATTGAATAAACACTAAGACATAAATTGTAGACAATTGCCTCTAGTTTTATTTTGTAATACACTGTTTTATCGTAAAATTAGTCAGACAGGAGATATTGACAAAAAACTGCTTTTACGCGCCATTTTTCCAATATGGCGGCGTTAGCGGCAAAGATACGAGGTGGCAAAGTTGAAATTCGAAAAGAGCACATCAAAATCTATAAATTCACCAATTTTCAAAACTCCCGGAAATCTTTCCAGGTAACCCCTTTAATTCGTTTCTATTGACTGGATCAATAATACAGCAGCCTAAATGTGAGAAATTAGAGACAAAATCGGACACATACGTCAGGTTATTTATTAGATAAATTAGACTCATTTAAAAGACAGCAGTCTTCAAAACCACAAGAAGTGCTAGAAATGACAATAAGTTACAATTTTAAGCAGATGATTTTACGATTTCATCTTTTTTTATCATAATTTATAGATTAGTAATAATAACGACTGATGATGTTTGTTTTTACAGATGTTTCTCCGAAATATAAGCTTCACTAGATGGCACTGTGAAATCAGGGTCGTATTGTCATACATTTTAGAATTAAAGTTTATTCTTCGTAATATTCATAGTGCACCATCTAGTGGGATAATATTTTGGAGGAACATCTGTTAGCAAGGAAATTATTATGCACAATACAGTATTATGTTCACTAGTCTATAATAAATAATAAACATAAGCTTCACGCATGCTGTGCTCCTAAATCGGGGAGGAGCTTACGAAACGTTACAGATAGTTCAACTCAGTTGTGCGCCGGCGCTGTGTGCGTGCGCTTGTAAATACACAGATTTCATTTGTATGCAGCGGCAGTGACGTGGGACATAGACTAAACCGTTATTCACGTTTCGCAGCCTTCCCGCGTTAATAGTCTGACTAGCACCTGTACTGCTCCTTAGGTTTGTGGGAGACGGGGGGCGATGACGGCGGAGCGACAAAAGGCAACGGCTGCTCTGCCCCCGTCTCGCCACTCGCATACCCAAGGCGCTACAGCTGGTAAGGCTATAGTAAAATGAGTCTTTTTAAAGGCACATTTGTCGCCTATATGAGGTCGTGGTGCTGGTCAGGCGATAGTAAAATGCAGGGGTGGCCAACTTCATAGGATCCAAGATCTCTTGTTCACTAACTAAACTGTTCGATCTACCAATTACAACACTTATTGAAAGCAGTTGGTGATTACGTTGCGCCGTCTGGTCTACTTTTTTTTGCCTTGCCACGATCGACTGAATTAACAGTCGCGATCGACCCGTTGGCTACCCCTGGTAAAATGCATCGTGTTAGTAAAGGCACGCCTGTCGCCTAAATAAGGTTATCTCTGGCCGGGTGCCGCTGCGGCGTGTTGTCGAGCAGACAGACCCAGTCGGGCAGGCGGCGCGCGCGCAGCCACAGCTCGCGCGGCGCGGCGCGCGGCTCCGCCCCGCCGCCCGCCAGCAGCAGCGCCCCGCCCAGCCACGCCACGCTGTTGGCGTGAGCAGGCGCTGAGTGGAACTTCAGCGTGGTGAAATGCAGCCGTTCGCTAGGGATAGAAAGAAGTATACACGTCGATTGGAATATTACCGACATTTTTAGGATTCCGTTTCTAAAGGGTAAAAACGGGATTTCATTACTACTGATTCGCTGTCCGTCTGTCACCAGGCTGTATTTTACGAACCGTAAGAACTAGGCGATTGAATTTTTACAGATGATGTATTTCCGTTATCGCTATAACAACCAATACTAAAATAAAAAAATCATAAATGGGGGCTCCCATTGGAAAACGTGATATTTTGGCCGTTCTTAGAGGACATCTTTCTGCGAGCTTTATCTCAAGAACCGTAATAGCTAGGCAGTTGAAATTTTATGAAATTACCTGTAGGGAGTCTCATTTAGCGCAGCGCGCAGTTCGTCGCGCAGGCGCGCGCGCAGGCCGGGCAGCGCGGCGCCGCCGCCGCACACCAGGATGTTCTCGGCCAGCGCGCGCCGGCAGTCGATCGGACACTGGCGTAACAGATAATAGAGTTGCTTTCGATGTCGATTTTTAAATTATCTGGTCCTGGATCGTTTCCATCTTATTTCTTATTATACAATAGTCTAACTGCGTCCTACTGCTAGGCACGGGCATCCTCTCAGGATGAGAGGGCTTGAGCTATAGTTCTCATGAGAGCCCACACGACATTGAATTATTTCGTCACTATTTAGAGTTCCTGATTATGTTTTCCTTCACCGAATAGCTCATGGTATACATTAAATTGGTTTCGCATATAAATTTCGAAAAATTCGTACGTGCAAGCCTGGGAGTTTGAACCCATGATCTTCAGCATAAGAGACTACAGATAAAACCGCTAAGCTACCATGGATTTATTTATTAAAATTAAAAACCAGAAATATATTTCTGTGAGAAGAGCAAAGCAGGTCAAATTGTTTTTAGAATAACAATCGAGGAATAATTTTTAGTCTATCACTGGTGCAAATCGACATTGTGGCAGTTACGGGCAGCAGAGAACTTGGATTAAAATCACGAGTACACAATATGAATACAATTGAACTCATAAACATAGGTGGCATAAAATTACATTGCAATAAAACTCACGAAACAGGTACCACTCACCTGCATGATACACTGCAGCACCAAGTCCTGTAGCGAGCTGAACTCGCCGTCCTTAGCGAACAGCGGCTCCGCAGCTAACTCCCTCGCGCGGCCCGACACGGTGACGTCCCCCCCTCCCCCGGCCAGAGGGTAGCGGACGCTCTTGGCGGGGGTGGGGGGGCTGGCGGACGCCCATTGGAGCGCGCGCTCGCGGGTCGTCACTAGACACGTCTTCACTGGAATGTTTTCAAATTTGACAGATTTAGCGTTAGCTCAAACGTCACGAGTTGCAGAAGACGGTACATTAAATCGTAAAGTAATAAAATATTGGATTTCCCGAGTAGATAATTATTTATATTTTTATTTACATACTAATTCTTAAAAATATTGATGTCAAAATAATAGCTCCTACGATTTCACAACATAATTATGTACATCCAAAAAATGTACAAAATATTTATTGTGAGCGGCATCAAACTTGGTACGATTTCAGAGAGATAAAATTCGCGCCGCACTTTTTGCGGATAGAAACGATACACGAATTTTCCCTAAAATCACGCCAAGTTGGATGCCGTTCACGATAGCAAAGTAATGAATAATTGAAGAGTATCCTATACAAGCATAGAGGATAGAACCTATAGAGAAACAATGTTCGCAACCCCGGTCTGCAAATAGTTTGTTGATTTTAACATACTAAACGTCACCGTCACTGTCACAGAAACTGTACAGAGCCAATAACCGTAGAGAAAAAGGCACTAGCGTTACGCGCGATCTTGGACCGGCCAATAAGAGCACAGCGATCACTTCAATTGTTTTGCGGAATAATTTCCGAACAACCAAGATGACATTAGTACTGTATAGGTTCTATCCTCAATGTATACAAGGAAAGGCAGTTAAATAGCGAAACTTGAGGATAATAAATGACCACAATGTAACATTATGTTATGAGTTGACCGGAATGAAAACCCGTTGAATAACTTTTTAAGCTCACAACAGACCAACAAAAGTTTAAAAAGATGACTACACATTCCGTAAAAGTAGTATTTATTGAAGAAGGTACCAACCCATGATATCCTCGAGCACGTGCGGCGCTAGTTCGGGCGCGCCGTCCTCCCGCAGCAGGCGCGCCAGCTCTGCGCGCGCGCACAGCGCCCCGCGCGGCGCCGCCTGCAGCGCGCGCAGCACCACGCTGCCGTGCACCACTGTTGCATACATACATACATACATACATATAACATCTAAACACTCCAATATTCCTAAACGGCGTAGACAGAGCACACGAACATTCTTACGACGTCCGCAGAAGAAATGGAGAGATGTTATTCTGCCCCCACACAAAAAAAAATACACCGTCATTAATTAAAGCCAATGAGGTATTCTGATGTAATAGCTACGTTATTGCAGATTTTTACTAAATAAATTGATCGATTTTTACACAAACGAAAGATTTTATCCGTTAAAAATCAATCTCCTAACTTTTTCCTGTTCGTAATTAAGTTCAAGATTCAATCTTACAGTAATAAACCTCTTGAAATAAATATGATGCGACCCCAGCGCCACCTATCGTCTAGTAGTAGAACTTCTTCCAAAAACATCATCAACTGTCAAAGTATTCTACATCGCCAAGTTCAGCATTACGAAGATCAATCTATCAACAGTTTCAATTTTCTTTCTGTTGATTTCGATTCCCGGGCATACATCTGCCTGAAGAGAGATCTCTTGATTGAAGTATTTTTAAGTAACTCGGTGTACCGACCTGCGCAGACCTCAGCCTCGCGCGCGCCGATTTCAAGTACCAGCACGACGGGCGCGCCCAGGGTCAGTGCGCACATGCGCGGGCTGTCCGCCCACGCCACGCCAGAAACCTAGCAATACCAATAATACGTGTTACAAAAAACCGGGTAAAAATGTAAATTATTCAAGCGAAAATATTTTAAAACATAGTAAGCTGTCAATTAATAATGATTTTTCATTTAATAAGGTATGCAATCAATAAGAGGTTTTTTTTTTTCAAATACATTATTATAAATTGATTCTTTATAATATCAAACCTGATATGAAGTTTCCGACCTAAACTATACACGGTGACTTCTAATCCGTGATCAGGTACCATTTTTTCTAACTCAGTAATTGATGGCGATCACGCTGAACTCGTAATTACATGAAAAGAACTTGTTTTTTTTTCAAACTTATTTTAATTTTGAGATAATTTTTATCCTAAAATCCTTGTCACTCTACTAATTTGTATCTAAAAGCTTATAACCTCTTTACAAATTTACTGGCAATTGATAATTTATGAGTAATAACTTGTAACTGTCATTGTCATATTGCATAAACAAAGACGTATAAAGTTGCGACCACACCAATACTTAAAAAGCGATGACGGTACGAATTCGCAGTGACCTCTCTGTTTTTGACGCATGCTCGCCGTTTTTTAAGCATTGGTGTGGTCGCAACTTTAAGATCCGTCAAATTTCCCGCCTTAGCGATGCGATGGCACATGACGTCGTCATGTTCATGTAGGATGACCATGTGTATTCAGTGGTAATTCTTTTCAATTAAGTTTTAACTTTTAATTAAATAAACATAGAAGGAATTGCGTGAGACCTCGCTTAATAAGTTCAATTTAGGGTATATGTTAATATTTTCGGGTTCCTGATCACGGATTAAAAATCACCGTGTATAAGTTAACAATATTTACTCTTTAATTCATCTTAATTTTTAATCCATATTAACATCCACATCCATGTTTCATCCAATGGATCATGCAGTGTCCCATCACTAGCCGAGCGCATCACAATACACATTTATGTAAACTTCAAAAAAAAATAAAAACTTCTGATTCATTTAATTTAGGCATTTGTATCGATTTATCTATTTCGAAAAAAAAAAAATTGGTTGTATTGAAAACTACCTTCCTTTTTTGAAGTCGGTTAATTTAAATAAAAATAGACGAGAAGGAAAGCACACTTTAAAACATAAAAAATGTATGATTTCTTTTTGTATGTGTAAAATCACTGTGTTTTCCATTCTATTACCTAATTAAAATTATTTGGAAATTAAACACACATAAAATTTCGTCTTGGGATAAAATATGAAGTTTTTTTTTTTCTAAAAAAGTAGGTTTACAGTGACTTATTCTATTACATTAATAAATAAGTAATAAATTTTATATTAATTAATAAAACCTAACATGATGAACAGAAATCATCAGACTCAATTCAACCCACAATGACATGGACACAACATAGCCAGAATTTGACTTGCAAAACTCAAAATTCAAAACTTTATGCAAATAGGCTCCAAAGAGCACTTTGACACATTCTTATCGAGTCTACCAGCATTTCGACATAACCACCATTATCAAAAATGTGTCGCAAGAAACTTGGCAGAAAGTAATTTTTCTCCCCATCTCCCAGTCTCTCCGGAGAGTCACCATGCAAGCTATTCAGTGTACCTCGTAGTGTGTATAAAGCACGCGCGCGAGCGTCTCGCGGAAGCGCGTCGGCGTCAGCAGCGACTCCACCACCACCACGCGCCGCTCCTTCGGGTTCACCAGGACATGCCTGCCAAGCAACATGTATAAAGAACAACTATTTTCCACACTTGAAGGGTGACATGGAATAAGTGGTATTTTCTTAGGCTTTTCATCAGAAAAATTTGCTGATTTGTACAATATTTTACGGCCTTTTAACGGCCTTTTGACGACTTCAACTAATTTTTAACTAATAATTAAAGTTTGATGACTGATTATAAATGAGAACAACAAACAAAAAAATTAAATTTGTTGAATTGAAACGTGTTGTTGGTTTGATATAAATTACTGTAACCAGTAGACACTTGAAATATTCACAGGTTATTTAGTTGTGTATTTATGTTAAAAGTGTATAATTAAACTAAAATAAATAAGCATTTAAGGGAGCTCCCATTCGACTAACATGATTTGTTTGTAGTTTTTGATAACAAAACCTTCGAGCGCGAGTCAAAGCACTGTCCAAAAAGTAAGTCCAAGCTCTCACCGGAAATACAGCAAGTGCAGCATGTGCACGAGGTTGTCGTACAGCTCCTCGTCATCCTTGTAGTCGTACACGCGCTTGTGGCGGCGCAGCACGGGGCTCCAGAACTCGGAGCGCACAATGCAACGTGGTGCTGCTTCGCCTGTGAACCCGAACCTGCACAGAAGGGTTGTTACGCCCAGGGTTGTTAAGGGGTGAGGTGGTTTTCAAAGCCAAAAGCAACCATAGCGTAACGCTATACTGATGGATGTTTTAGGGTTTTAAGTTGTAAAATGAGTAATAGAAACCCGTACAAGACTTTTTTTTTATTAGATCCATTTCAAATGTAGGTATTGAAAATGTCAACATGATTTTGGCAGTAGCCATTCGCACGTAAACAATCGACTCAACACAATTTAAAAACTTTTCATAGCAAACTGTGCTTAAGTACATTAACTTCTACAATGTATCGTGGGTTGGGTACTGACTTTGTGTATTCAGAACCGAGGTCGAGTACGACCGCCTGCTTTTCCTGGATGAGCGCGATGCCTTCGTAGAGAGCCATATTGTTTTATAACTTGTATTCTATTTATTTCCAAGTTTCTCTGACATTTTCTTTATCTTTCGGGATACAAAACAAAACTCAGGCTAACTGGAATCGTAAAAGTATGACAATTTCACTGGACAATGACGTTATTGACGTTACAAGTGTCAAAGTTGACATTGACGTATCGGTGCCGGTGTTGCTAGTTTTACTAATTCGGTGTTTGCTCTGTTTAAGTTAATGATTTAAACACCTTATATTGCGCATGAAACACCGCTTTGCACAACGGCGGGCTTATTTAAAAAGGAAAAATGACAAGCTTTGACAATGCACTTCTGAGATAAAATTTTAAAAGCCGGATTTATTTACATTATTTAATTTTATTCAGTCTCAAAGAAAACCACAACATAAATGCGGTTGGCGTTGGCAAAAAAAATTTCAAGAGTTATTTGGTACTTACCCTATTTTAGTTTTTAATAGGTACTACGTCCAGAAATTGACAGTATGAAGTAGGTTTTCAATAAAAATGCGGCCTCTAATTATGACGAAGCTGATTCATTACGAATCACCGGGAAAGCAGAATATAAAATGCAATTGGTACGACTAGATTCTTGCGTAGTTCTTTTTCCCTTTGGTATTCTTGATAGCAGTAGAAATTATACCAAAATACGTGTAATTTATATTCGGTCAGCGCAACATTTAGTGCAGATTTATAAATATAATACCGCGTATCGGTATGGTATTTTCAAGTTTTAAGTTTCAAGTTTTATAGTCAGGCCGCTAGACGCGCCGCTCAACAAATACTTAAGGCGCCGGGTGAAAAGGATGCGTTCAACACACGGCGCTGTTCAAGCGCGCGCTTTGAAATGCAACTACTAAGGACCTACGCTAGCTGACGCGTACTACCCGCGATGTACGCTCGCCTACCTAGTAAGAAATTGTATGAACACCGCTAACCGGCGCGGGCGCACGCGACGGACTACAGTACGCGCAGCGGGCAGCGGGCGTCCGCTCCGTGCTCACGCTCATGCTCACGGACTAATCATAATACCTACTAGGCTACTATTTTAGTCGAGTTGCGGGTATTTTGGGAACTAAACGTGTCTGAGCAATGAAAATTCGCCCGTCGCGAATCAGTTAGCGTAGGCCCTAACACCAATAGGTACATCTCTGAGCGCGGCACGTTCCAACGGCTCTCAACTAGCCTAATTGTTGTTTTAATTTCCAGCAGTAACCTCCCCTGCAGCATGCGTTTCACCCGGCCGCGGCTGCTGGGCGCCCGACCGCTCGCTCTGCCCGCGCCGTCTCTCTCACTCCCCGCGCCGTCCCCCTCGCTCCCCCCGCCGCGCCCGCCGCCCGCGCCACCGCTGCGTGCGCACGACTCGGCGGCGCGACGCAGATGCTGCGTCGGGTGTGTCGCTAAGTTCGTTGACTCGTTTTTTAATAACCTCTCTTAGTCGTCCATGTATAGTAATTTTTTTTTAAACACCTTTTTTTGTCCTCTCTGATATTTAGCATGAGACAGGCTACTGATAACTAATTTAGGAACGTATTTTCTGTGATGATGAGTCATACACACAGTCTAGAGAAGTAAGAGAACTATATAATATTGTTATAACTAATCAGCGAAATAACAGATGGATTTATAAAACGTGTTGTAAACTTTATAACCAGTCGTCATTGTTATCTACAAGAAAAAATCTGAAAGTAGTGTCAGTTAGGAACACCTTCGACTTGTAAGTCGAAAGTTAAAAGCATGACGTGAAAAATTTACCTGAAACATGTAAAAGCTATTAGCGTGAATGTAATCTTTTGTAAGCGAGCGACCCCATTGCTGTTCAAAACACCCAGACGCACAGTGACGACACTTATGCGTGTATCGGTCACTAGGTATACCTACATTAAAGGCTTGACGCATAAGTGGCGTCATGTCGCTTACAGTTTGCAGCTACTAATTCTTTAAATAAAATAAAATTGTCATCGGAATTCTTTTGAATTTGGGCTTATAGCGAGAAGCTGATGTAACGTGGCGCACTTTTATAAATATTCGCAATTTTGTCGAGAATTCAATGACACCGGTTTACTCAAGGAGTTGTCGTGTGCAGTTTCTGTGTCAATTGTAATAAATGTTTTGTAAGTTTGTCAATTTTAAATTGGGTTTATTATTCGAGACGTCACACGTTGTAAAGAGTTGGATAAGATCCCTAGTGGAAATTCTGTGCAGCGTGCTTTTTTACCAGTTCAGAAAATCATTATAGCTCTGATTGAAGTTCATTCCACTACTGCCGGACGTCCGTATTTCTGTATTCTACTGCTGCAGTACGTCCGTGTTTCTCCATTTTCGAGAGTCACTATATACCTGTATATCATAGACACCTTATTTTGCAAAACCAGTCTCTGCTTGTCAATATTTTCAAGAAAAATATTCATCATTGTAGATTACAATGTTGTCATCGAGCTGGCGACCATACTAGATCAGTCTTGATTTAGGCAGATACTATTTCATGAAAGAGCGTAGAAAATAATACAAGACCAGTATGTTTCACTAACTAAAATTTATTTTACACAAATTCCGCTATAATACATATTTACAAACATAAAAACGAATTTGACATTGTCAAGATTTGGGTAAAAAAAAAGCTTGAGCAGTTCTGCTGCACACCACTACCACTCGAATTCTCCTCGCAACTACTAAAGTAAATAACAATTATAATCAACAACTAATAAGTTACTCAGAAACTTTCAAACCCGCTCTCCGGAAGGCGCGACGGCCAGAGCAGAAGCAATCATTAATTTATAGCGAAGGGTGTGCAGTTGGGGTATGACACATCACCATTGCTTGCGAACGAATTCTATCACACTACAATTAAAAGTCACGTCATACCCTGACTGCGCACAGCCATTGCACCTTCCGGATAAAGCGGCGCGATCAGCTGGAATTTAGTTTAATAGTCTCGGAGAAACGTTCTCGGGCACTTAAGACTACAGCCCGCGCCAAATGGGGAGAGAGCGGGCGCGGGGACCGGTCAGCCGGCACTGCACTACACTAGAGTCCTGCGCGCGCGCATTAGATGATGGAGGTGATAAGTCGCGCCTTGAAGTTGACTATCCGCTCGGAGGTTTGCGCCAAGCGGAGGATGAGGTCTTGGATGAGGTTGGCGATGCCGCGGTTGGCGATGATGAAGAGCCGCGTGATGGGGCCGGGCACGCCTTCAGTCAGGTTGTCCCCCTTGCCAGCGGACGCGTCGTCGCCTTCAGTGTCAGAGCCCGGCGCCGCGGCCTCGCCGCCGCCGGACGATCCCGAAGACGATCCTGCCACCAACTGGAATGCGCAAAGACAGACGTTAGCGTCAGTTGTAAACTTGGGACCCCAAGCGAAATGAAACGCTCTTTTCAGGACAAATTTCTGTCGCTACCGGCGAATAGGCTAAACTGCATGACACAGCTTCTCCAAACACATACAAAATTGGTGTTGGTTTGACGAGCGATGCATGATCGTAAATTTGTCAAAAAGCTCAGCGTGCATGCATCTGATACTTACAGTCAGCCTTAAAAGCGTTGCACTGTGGTGAATGCAAAGATATGTCTGTGCAAGTTCTCAGGCTGACCGTATCTTAGGGGTAAAGTTCCTCAGCATTCCACCTGCTTTATTTTCGAGGTCAGCAGGCGGCGCTCGCGCAACGCGCCCTTGTTTCCACATTAGCCAACGCCGAATATGATTAGCCGATGCGTCGAAACATTGGCCGGTTAGATTTTGAGCGGGCGCGTTATGAAACGAGTCGTCGGAAGCGGCTCAGTCGAGCGATTATTAGCGCCCGCTTGCGCAAGCGGCGACGTAATATCGATTGCGCTGATGTTAGAATGTGCATCGACTACCAGTGCGTTAGGATACGGCGCCGATATTTCTCAATGATTATAAAGTAGGAAGTCGAGATGTGGGGCGGAGAAGGGGACACGGAAGGCGTGTGTCGCTGTGTTAGTTTAGTTAATGTGTAGCGTCTACATAAGACTACTGGAAGCTACCAATGCAATAATAGATGAGCTGCATTTTAACTGCAAACTGTCAATTACCTCTACAATATTCGCTGTAAGGCTAAGCGCGCACTACGACTTTTTGTCGCGCGACACGATTTTAAAATAGCGCTGTCCATAGTGATTTTTTCATCATAGTGCGCGCGATGACATATAAACCCTTACGTTGCATTTCTGCGACAAAATTATCGCGCGACAAAATATCGTAGTGCGTTCTTAGCCTAAGACCTGTACTGTGTGGTTTGAATTGTATGGATAGTTAGTAGGCAGTTACAATGCAGTCATGATGCCTTAAGCAGTTGTTAGGAACTACAAGTGACTGCCAACGACGACGAGCGACGGCTGCGACGACAACGCTGCAACACAACTACGACTACGACCAACGAACTACGAAGTGCTGTTTATGTAAATACTGATACGTTTTGCACACACTTGAGGTAGGCATAACTAAGGTACACTACTTAAAAAAAAGAGATGTCGTCTCTGCGGTGAAATGTTTTGGACGTATTGTGTTTTTGGTGGTTGATTGGTGTTCTTCAAATCGTTTAAGGATATTATAGTCCCGTTTTGGGAAAGAGATGGATCATTACATCATCATCATCATCACGGTCTAAAGTTTATGATTTTCCCAACTGACTTTTGGGTTCCAATAAGCTTATTTAAAAAAAACGGTTTTGATAAGCCATACCTCCTAACTTAGCAAATCCTGTAACAGAACTGGTACGTGACCTAACGAATCATTTTCAAGGGTAAATTACTGGGAGACTACAAGTGTGTGCAAGCCGCGTGTGCATGTGTGTACTTGTTGCGAGGAGTCCAGCGAGGCGGAGAGGCCGAGGTTGAGCGAGTCGGTGCCAGCGAACAGCCGAAACGCGGAGCCTGCCGCGCGCGCCATCGCCTCCGCCGGCCGCTGCAACACCCGACCCTCAGCAACCACTGCTCTCCAAGAGCTTCTATCTCCAATGGTAGAGATGCTACCAGCGTTGCTAACCAACTGCTTGAGCGCCTTTCCAGGAGCAAGCTCGTTGCCTTACTACCAGCGGGTTGATACCAGTACACAGTCTAAGTGAGCTGCTGTCGGTGTTACTACCAACTGTTTTAGCGCCTTCTATCAGCAAGCTCATTCCAGGCTTACTAGCAAGAGCGGGTCGGTACCAATACACTTAAGTGAGCTGCTGCCAGTTTCTTTGCCAGTTGAAAGCTGCTACATCATCCTGCTCCACTAGTGATGAGCTACCACCAGCATCCCTACCAACTGATCACTGCTATCAATATCTTCATCTGCTACTAGATGTCCTCGCATCAGACGTTACCAGAGTTGGCTAGCAGTTAGACTCCATCTTGATCGAATTTAGCGAATCACGACTCCAAAACACGAGTTCAGATGACATGTTTTGTTGTAGGATGTCATGTGAGTGATTGTAATAGTAAGATGGTAAAATATTGAGTTAATTTCAGAAGGAATAGATACAGGCACAGGCTATGAGCATTTAGAAAATAATCCCACTTTATAGGCAATGGAATTTATTTTTCCGATGTAAGTATGAATTCAACTGAACTTGAATTGATTCTAAATGCTCACAGACTGTAAAGATTAAAAGTAGACAGAACAGTTACCAGATTATTTGTTATCTGAAAGTTATAATATAAAGAAGTAATATTTGAGATGAGTTTGAGATTATGTTGAGTGATAATGGGAGAAAACGAGGAAGCCGCAACGAACAATGTGATAGGGTGGCTAATGGCTATGGCTTAATTCTCTATCGTGATTTAAAAAAGGTAATGTCATTCATAATTATCGTCTCGCTCACTCGCATTTAGCATCAGGTTGACTGATAAAATAGATAAGATGGATCGCAAAGTGGCGAGAAAACAATTGCGTTGCTTCAGCAGAGAGTTGATGTACTGGTTAGATTATCATCGTATATTTTCCACACCAAGGAATCAGAGCTATTAAAAACATGCGTGGTTTTGGTAATCGTCATCACTTGTCCCTTTGTGCGCGGGAATGGCGACGAGGGCAAAAAAGTTGCAAATTGCGGTAGACTGGGAACTAGGAACACGCTACAGATTTGCTGGTGGGTATCAGATTAGACCGAAATCCTGCGCGAGTGACTTACTCGGACGATATCGAAGAGGAAGTTGCCGGAGCCGCCGCCGGCGCTCGAGCCCGAGCCGGAGCCTCCGAAGCTCAGGAATCTGGAACATTCGAGAACGGGTTATAGAACATGCTGTATTGTTATGCAACCCTGGTACATCTACTTGGTATGTGTGACTAGAACCCTGATTTACCCAATCCCAAAATTGAATCGATTCGATTACTAATGCATACATACATACACTCACGCCTATGTTCCCAAAAGGAGTAGGCAGAGCACATGAAACGTGACATAGACAAAACCATGATTATTACTATATCACGCTTCGCAGCCTTCGCTTAGAGATTACTAATGCATCACGCAAAAATAAAAACACTGAAGAAACTGTCTGTGATAGAGTTCATTATTACTTAGTCATTATTTTGACCTAATGTTGGAACAAACGATTGTTTCATTACTAATGTTATTTCACGTTTTTAATACATTTATTTGATGACCCCAAATCAAAGGTTGGGATACATGACGAGCCACTATCAGGCCACGCGATCACTACTACTCGTATTATAGCAGTTACCGCGAGTGGGTTACGTGAGAAATCGAATCGTGCGAAATGAAAAGTATCGCAAAAACGGCGCCGGCGCATTGTGCGCGCGTGGGAGCGGCCTCAGCGCGGGGGGGGGCATTGACTAGCTATAACTTTTGAGGTTATATCTCTGTTCTAAAGGGCACGCCTGGCACAAAACAGAACAACACGCATAATATATTACTTATAAAAGATATTTTTATCTTTTACAAATGTCACTTTTAAGCGCAGAAGAACCTTATAGTAGGTGTTTATTTGTTAAGCTCCTTCCTCCTCTTTATAAATGGTTACAAAGAGATGTAAGGGTTTAGAAGACTCGATAATTATGTCTTTCTAAAACACGAAGTGGTCAGATTGTAATGGTGGACATGTAGCGAAATTACCTACATTCATCACTGAATGAGTCATACTCCATCGATAAAGTAAACCTTTTTATTCCGCGACTGTGCCTTAACTCGAATAAGTTCTCTTGGTTTAGTAGTTATCTAGTTTTGAAAACAAAAGCACGTAGCATTACCTCTTGTTTCTGTTTTCTTCGCTAGCATCGGCATCGTCGAGCGTGATCTCATCGATGGCGGCGTTGTTCGTCTGGGCTGCGGTGAGCTGGTCATCGGCGCGGTGTTCAGCCGCCTGCTGGTCGGCGAACGCCACGCGCACCTCCGCCTGCTGCGACTCGGCACCAGCCAGCAGGTTCTGCTGCTCCGGCGCTTCCTGCAAGAGATATGAGATCAGAGCGGGTTGGGATGAGGACACGCATGCAGATGACGTGATGATGATGAGGCGCGCGGTCTGCGCGCGCCCGCGCTGCCGTCTTTGGCAGGCTGGGGTTAGTGCGCATGGGATGGCCGGGGGAGCGCGTACCAGAAGGTAGAGCGCGCGACGACGCCTTTCCGGCGCCGCCGTGGTCGTCGTCGTCGGCTCCACATCCTCGTCATCGTCGTCGTCGTCGTCTTCAATGTCGACGCTGCCAGTTCCTCCGCCAGTCATTCCGCCGCCGCCGCCGCCGCGGTTCCCGAGGAAAGCCCGCAGCACCACTGGCCCGAAAGTCTGCAGGACCACGCTAGTGATCTGCTGCACCTTCTTTTCGATTATCTAGAACACAACGCTAAGCTACTCTTTGGCTCGGAATGCTCTGGAAAATAAAACTAGATGGTAAAAGGCGGACGCTGCTTTTTTGGAAAGATGAGGGGAAAGTGGTTACACATCAACTCTAAGGATGCCAATTGCGTAGACTTTTCCTCTGGGATTTAATTCGCGTTACTTCATGTCTGATGATCGTGTCGTCATCACCGCGAGCAGTTTCCACTCCAGTCCTTGCAATCTGGCTCCATCGGCTCCTGTGTTCAAGGGGTGGATGTGCGGATGGGTGTTGGCGTGGCGGGGCCGTACCTGCGTGAGGGTGGGGAACAGCTGCCGCAGAATGCCGATGGTGCGCTTGTTGCGGTCGCTGAGCTCGGCGCCCGGCGCGCCCAGGTTCAGCGTCGCCAGCGTCTCCTGGAACACAACACGTGAAGTGTCACACATTTGATGGATACAGAGTAACATGCATTAAAAGGTTTGGTCACCAAAAATAGGGGCTGACTTTCGTTTTCATCAGAAACAATTATTCATAAGTAGATAGGTAAGTATCCTTAAATTTTTGAAGGGCATTATATCATCATATTATTATTCGCATTCAGGAGGGAAGTAAGAGCAGTTGAATGTCAATGGTGTGACGAGTCTACACTCAACATGTTTATTGTAAATGGGTCCTTTAAAGGCTTTTTATTAGTTCTCAAGAATAATGTGACGCTGAAACTTGGCGTCTGTGTCGGAGACTGTCTGAATACCTACCAGATAAATTAAAATTCAGTTTAATAATTATGTACACTGTCTATTATTGTTTATCTCGCGTAGATTTTAGTGTACAATTTGAAAATAGATAGTGGCGAAAACAGAGCGATGGCGGTGCAAGTCACAAAGGCACAAATTAAGTCCAATATCTATGTATAATATTATACCTATGTATTATAGTATCAAATTTGAAGCAATTCCGCGTTCCCTCAGTATGTAATTAAAAACTTATCTTGCTGTCTATAAAACCGTTTCTAATATCCGCAAACGACTTTTCTCTTTCACTTATCACTTTCTTTAAATTTCAATGTGTTTACTTGGTTTCGACACCCTAAAATTATCTTGCTAGGTAAAGTTTGCTCGGAAGGAAGCGTCTACAGATCGTAAATCTTTATAATTGTTAACAAGTGCGTGCGCAGCGTGATTAGAAGATAAACGCGGTCATTAGCCGCACGCGACGCGGCGACATCTAGCGACAGTTGGTTTTTATATTTCTACCTATTTAATGGCATAATATTGGCTTTGTGAAGAAGATGACATTACGTTGAGCCAGTATCTATCTCTACTTTGTGCCAATTCTGATGTCTTAATTAATTATTTATCCAATCTCTCTGTAGTAGCAACATGACTTCCCTTTGTGGTGTCTGTCGGGTTTAAAATAATACATAGTCCATTTTTTCCGTGAATGTCGTAAAAGGCAACTAAGGAAAATACGTTAAAGCGTGCTTTAGGTGACAGGCTACAAGTCTATCAATCAACAAGTATATATCAGTCTATAAGACCTCGTTAATCTTACAATGGAATTCAAAAAATAAACATAAAATATTATTCAAAGTCCACACGTTTCATTCAGTTAGTTGCAATGCATGCACACAATAGTTCGCAATAAGCAAATGTGCAAGTGTTCACGGATCATAAAGTTTGTCGCGGCCAGTGCGCACGCGCCTACATCGGAGGCCGCATTCCATCGCCCCGGGCCGAGCTATAGCCTATCTCCTTTGCCTTCATCATAAATACAAGTGCCGTTAAGTGGATATAAGTCGCGCGATGTCGCCAGATTATGTCAGGCAAAATCGGCCGGCTTCGCTTGACATGTCGTAGGACATTAGTCCCCTAGTGTATCCTTGGCTTTAGTACGTATCACTTCATCGACGTGAACTAGGAATTGCAAAAACAACACCGAATTACAATTTTGTGGTTGTGTGCAGCAGTGCATGAAAGAAGATTGACTAAACAGATTTATACGGGAAGTGTGAATGGGTGTGTTGCGAGGGGAAGACCTAGACGGACGTTCCGTGAAAAGAAGTATGCCAGGATCGTAGCAAGTGGAAAAAAGTGGTCTCTGCCTACCCCTGTGGGAAAGAGGCGTGACTGTATGTATGTATGTGCAGCAGTCATCGCGATGAAGTTAAATATTATAACTTTACATAAGTAATTAGGCGTCAAAATACTCATGTTTATGAAATTTACCCTCCGAGTTCATTCACAAGCTATACCTACTCGTATAGCCTTTCGTTATCCTGCAGCCACACAAAGAGCTATTACGGAACTGTAATGAGTGTGGATCCAAAATGGCGATGGTAGCCGACGATTAGCGAGTGGCATTAAGAAAATAGACGCACTGTTATGCGCGGCCATCGCCGTTGCTTCATATCACTCGTAACAATGGCGCTTCCTCTTCCTAGGCGGCCTGTTTAGGCAACGGATTAGGGTAGTGACTTTGTAATTAGACGGAAGACAATTAGATAAAGATGCATAGGAAACAGATAAAGATCAAGCTATCAAGTGACGTCATTTATCACTTTCATGTCATCAGGTCATTAGTGTTACTTAACGGGCGGTAGTCAGACTATGTTATTTTTGTTTACATGTTGGTTGTGATGTGTAACTAAGGGTCGATTTAAGCAAACGATAATAAAAGTCAGTCTGGGAATAAATCACTCTTACCAGTTATTTTCGTGTGAAATTTTTTAGATTTAAAAACTCTAGGGCAAAATAAATAGTGTCATTTTTATTCTAAGGCTAAACTTTATTCTCGTCTAGTTGGATGCACCCTGAATATCTAGTTGTTATTTGACTCGTTTGGCTCAAAAAATGTTCATGCATTTAGTGCGAGACGTCACAAATTCGACTCAACAAAAGTCTACGAAAAAAAAACGTTTCTCACAGAAAAGGGCACACGTATTAATGAAACCGCCGTCTTAACTTTTTATGTAGGTTTTGATACCATCAGTATATACTATACACAATGCCACATTTTCAACAAACCTGTGCACTGGCAGCGGGCGCGATGATCTCGATAATCTCAGGAGTGTTGTCGTCGACCGGCGCGGGCGCAGGCTCGGGCGCGGCGGCGGGCGCGGGCTCGGGCGCCGGCGCCGCGTTGGCGAGCAGCAGCAGCGCGCAGGCGCCAATCACGAACACCATCGACCTCATTGTGTATGGTTCGGGACTCGTCAAACTAAAGTACCTGCAACCAATAACGAAAAAGTCAGCAAAAATGCCTCTTTTTATTTTTACAAGCTTTTAGGGGCAGTGCTGACGACAGACTTTTTGTGCGACCGAGGATTGTATGCATTGTATGCCGGACTTTTTGCACGTCGTGTGCTAACGCATATAATTCCATAGGTTCTAATTTCACAGACTAAAAAGTCTGTCGCGGATAGTCTGCCGTCTGCGCAGGGCCTAAAGGTAAACGTCCCTGTGCTCGACACTGACCCAATACATGGCAATTGCAACCTTATGCCATAGTTAGACAGGTGACAAATGGGTGTCATCTAGTGGGCGTTGAGGCGTCGAGCATTGGTACATTTACCTAATTTAGCTTCGCCTGTCCCAATGTTCGTTTGCTTATTTGTCTGTAATGACAACTTGCAAGTTAAATTCGACCCACTTTCCGGGTTTCGATTGAGCTGAAATTTGGCATACATATGTAACTTTGATGATAATGCAATATTCTGGTAGTAGGTACACTTCTGGTGGCCTAGTTGGGACTGTCTCCGATGAAGGGAATTCTTGAACGGTTGGCCTCATTGACTTTAAAATCTGGTGCACATAATCTAGGGTGGATGGCAATGTGGTACAGTTGGCAAAAAGTACAGTCAGCAAAAAAAGCATGCATCGAAAATGAAATTTTCGTTGGTTAGGTTATTCCGTTTCACTTATTATGTAAGCACATGACTCGTACAATTTGTCTGTTTCCCTTGACCGAGAAACCCAGATTAATTCGAGAACCGAACAAGCGTGCCTAACTGGCCGATTGTATTTGCTTAAGAATGACTTTCGATAAGGTCACAGATTTTTACAATAACATTGGGATTTTAATTTGGCAACGGATTAAGATTATTTCTGTCTTGCCGATCGTGCTTGGCCAATCGCGATGCTTGAAGCAGCCGTGTCGGGATGTAGTGAGGTATCAATCGGGTTAGCGCGTAAGTGAGCACTTTGGTTCCTTGTAACATTAACGTGTGAGAACAAACCGTCAAAGTATTTACGAGTAATTTTTCATATTTATCTCGGTGTGGTTTGTCCGCACAGACCCACTGCATCGCTAAGTTCTGGTGCCTTGACAGTCAAGACGCGTGCTAAATAATAAGTAGGGATAGATGTCCATGTCCTCACTAAGGATGTTCAGATCTCCAACTCATATGTACAGTCAGCTGCAGAGAAAGGTAACCCCCCGCCCATACAATCGCTTTATTACTAGGGGGTTACTTTTCTCTGCAGCTGTCCGTACCACGGTACCTACGACTCCGACTTCGGAAGCAACGCGTTCAAATCGGAGATTTAGCTGATTTGACTTCAAAAAAGAAGGTTCTTAATTCGGCTGTATTTTTTTAAGTGTGTTAACTTATGATTTCTCTACGGGTGCACCTATTTCAATGGTTCTTTTTGTGTTCGATAGACTTCCCATTGGTCTTATTTTAATTTTAAAACAATGAAAGACATCAACGGGCATTCGGGCAATATAGCCCTCTCACCATTCCAGTTACTAGCTTAAAGTATTATGTCAAAAAGTAGCATGTTAAATAAGTGATGCGTGTGTAAGTCACGCATGCGCCGCAATAAAAAGTAAAATGTTGACATCGAGTCGACCTGCAGGTAATTGCAACTAATGAAATAAAGAAAACTTGCGCAACGTTGCGCAGGATTCGTTAATTGGATGAAGGCTTCAAATTCAGAGCGCTATTGTCTAACGCACCAAAAATGTACATCGTTTTTAATTTGACAGTTGAAACCAAAAATAGCTTTGAAATGTTTCAATTTCAGATTATACAGGGTGACCTCTAAGACGTAATACAAAATTAGCGTTTCGGGCTCAGTTAATGACGGAGAATTCAATACACTAACTCATTGCTTAAGGTTAGCCTTGTTTAATTAGTGCTTATTTTCAAACAAAAAAAATAATAAAAATCTCAAAGTGTGGTCACCGTACACTGCTTAATCGAGTGTCATAAGTACTTGTCAAGTCTATGTTTATTTATGTTTATCACTGCTACAGCTATCGATATTTTATCATTAGTTCTTTGCGAGAGACACAATTAGACCCTTGAGCAAGTACATACTTTACTCACCTAAGTACTTAAATGAAATAATAAGCGATGTCTATTTTAAATAAGTAAATTTACTGTTAAATCGGATAAATACAAAAGTACATACTTAATCACACGTATTTTAGCATGTCTTCAATGGCCACCGTCTTCCTATACACATTCTTCTTCCTGACATCGCTAGCACAATGTCTTGTACCTTTTGGAAGTGAAAGGGATATAACCCTGCTGCATTTAATAGCTTCCAAATAAAAAATTGACTCGTGCCAAATCTTGCAGGTGCGTCTGTTGTATTTGCTTCTGGGTGGTGACTAAAATACCGAAAGATTTGTGTCCGAAACGCTTCTGAGTGTCGTGGCTGTCTGCTCCTAGCTTGGGCGTGCATTGGGACTGAGAATTCTCCATATTCACTTAAATTTCCGTTAGTTCTGTTTATTAATGCACGTGTAGTGGTTGGGCTGTCCGGATAACGTTCGTGGAAGAGTGTTTGCGTCTGCACTGTACTCTGAGATGTAAATTAGAACGCTACCATATCCGTTCGCTGGATAGGCGTGTACGGATAGGCATGACCACGAGGCATTTTATTATTTTACACAAACTTACGATGAATCTAATTGTTGTTTACGACAAGATAACGTGAAGGCAACTAACGTCAAGAACAGTCAAAGTGAGTTTTCTTCATAATTTACCTGTCAGATAATCAAAGACAATCGGGTTAGTTACATAAGAACTTTTTGCTGTAAACATATTGGTAAGGTGACCACATTAAACCGAAAAGTTTAGGAATAATGGAAACGTAAAAAAAGAATACTAATGATCACTTTAACAACATGCGACCTAGTTAGGGGTCTTAGTACAAGGGAAACGTATTTAAAACATTGATTTTGTATTACGTCTTAGAGGTCACCCTGTATAGATGTAGTTTTTTGGTGCGGTAGGCTGCCTTTCCACAAGAGGTGTGCTATGCAGCTATACTGCGAAGATGTATTTAGCTGCGCTACGAATCCGTTTCCACCGGTGCTATGTTATGTGCAACAATGAATATGATTGGTGGATATCAAACGCGTCCGTAGCATCGTAGCATAGCACATCTCTGCTGGAAATTAAGGCAGCCTTAAGCCTCGTTCGGACTAGGATAGTATTTTAGTCGAGTAGCGAGTAATTTAGTAAAGAGTTTTTGAACAATGAAACTCGACTAAATTTTTTCATTGATATACACGTTAACTTACTAAATTACTCGCTACTGGACTAAAAGACTAGTCTACTCCGACCTAGGCTTTAGACAGTAGCGCTGCAGGATTGCCCATGAGTGTACGAGTTTGGGGGCCATGTCGCATGTCGCGATAGCATCTGCGCGCGCGCCGTTGCGCAAGCAGGGGTGGAGTGCTGGCCTTACTCCGCATGCTTCATTAAGTGCACTGAATTGCGCAAGGTTCAACCGTTTGGGAGCAAGTGTGCACGCGCGTTTTACGAGCAGCCTTTCACAAACATTTATGTTAAGACCTTATTGACTTTGCTTATGGTCGTTCCCAATGTCATCATACACATACATACAAACATAAACGTCACTGTTATTGTACTTCCTGCAGGCACCGGGTTAAATGTTTAAGCTACCCTAAGTTGTAAGTCTGTAATTTAGGTTTAACCTTCCGCTATAGAAAAATAATTATGATTATGATGACGACGCCAGAGATTTTGACTATTTCTACCTCTAATATTCCGAAGAGATGACTAATTTAATTATGAGAATTCGGGAATAACTATTGAAATTAATGTTAGATATCCTTTAATCCTAATTGATTCTTGATATTACTCCCAGAAGTTTATAATTGCTAAACGTGGCACTGGATTTTTGAATTCATGTGCTCTGCCTACCCCTCTTGGGAATACAGGCGTGAGAATATGTATGTATGTAAGTTAGAGATAAACAAGTACACTTCAATCAGTGTTAAAAATATTCCACGTGAAGCTAGGCGCGCCGTGCCCTCGCATTCGACCCGAGCATTGAAGTGCAACGAAAACTAAAGAAACGACGCTTTTAATTAGTTCGATCGCTTCGTGCCGCTTCACGTCAGTATCATGTAAGCCATTTATTATTCAAGTCATTATTGCTGCAAATTTGTAAATAGAATAACCTTGTATATCAATCAGAATGTGAACAAAGACTGCAGTTTTAAACATAGCACGATCGATAATTGATTGTCAGTTACATTAGTAACTGGAAAGATAGCTTGCAATGTTCATAGAACAGTCGTTTAGTCTGCAAAATTAGTGAACGCCAATAGGGATGATGACAGGGTTAAAAATGTATCAATCTAATTAGTCCGTAAGTAAGATTATTGAAAAAAAGACACGTATTTTTTGGTTTAAAATAATTAACTATCAACAAAGGCAGATCATTAAACTTCTTGAGTGGGGGCTCGTGGCGTCACGCCTTGGTATAAAATGTACTCAAACGTGACGCCAATTGAAACTTCAGAGCAGGTATCGTCGTCATTTCTTGACAAATAAAAGGAAAAATATGTGTACAATATTTTTTGGTAATTATCAGACGGACTAAATAGATTATATTAGTCAATTACCCAATTGTGACGTCTACAAATTGTAACGATAGAATAATCACTGATGAACAGATCCCTGCTGGAATGGTTCAGAAGATCCCAGTGCGCATGCGGGTCGGGGCCGCGCGCGCACGAACAGTTGTATAATACGTCTTACATCAATGGCTTTACGATTGTATAATTGTCAACATTTGCATGCCCAGTTAAGATTGTACCTAAAATTAGACAGTTGCATGTTTGATACAAAGTATTATTCATTCAAAGTATCTAACCCGTGTGGGTCTAATTATTCATTGCATGGCGGAGAGCCAGCCGTGGTCGGGATAGAATAACACCTCTCCATTTCCTCCGTGGATGTCGTAAGGGGTATCTAAGCAAATAGGTTTAGGTGTGCTTTAGGTGACAGGTTAAGCAACCTGTCACTATTCTACCTCTTCCATCTTTGCTAACCTAAAACTATGCTTGAAGTGGATGCGAAGAGTGATATAGTTATAATCATGGTTTTGTCTGTTTCCCGTTTCGCGTACTCTGCCTACCCCTTTTGGCAACATAGGCGTGAGTGTATGTATGTATTATTCGTCGCATGGTGGAGAGGAGGAGGTGGACTCGGTCGAGGGCGCCCTCGAAGAACGTATATCGACCAGATCGACGACGCACAAAAGAGAAGCCAAGTACCCGAAACCGTCGAGCGTGTATAATGAAAGTGAAGCAGTGTCAGAATAGAACTGAATGGCACTCTGCTAACTCTGCGTACCCCGCAGGGAATAAGGTTATGTATGTTTATGTTTGTATGATGGAGAGGTGGTTCGAGGGTTTGCGTGTGAGATGCGGTTGGAAGGATGCGAGAGCGCAACGCGTCCTGCAGTCGCGCTCTACTACGCCCGCTAAGTGCCGGCCTTTCGTCTTTACTACAAAGCCTTCAATTACAACGCTTCCGATCGCTTTAAACCGACTAACGTTGCGATAGACGCTGAGATATCTTACATACAATCACGCCTGTCTTCCCAAATGGGGTAGGCAGAGCTTACTAAACGGGACATAGACAAAACCACGATTAAGACTATTTCACGCATCGCAGCCACTTCTGGCGTAATTTTAGATTTTGATAACAGGTGGAAGAGGTATTAGTGACAGGTTGCTAGCCTGTCGCCTAAAGCGTACCTAAACTTTCCTTTGTTGCCTCTTACGACATGGGAGAAATGGAGAGGTGTTATTCTAAAGCCGACAACACACGGTATCTAATTATAGATTTAAAACGTTTACGGACTCATGGTCGTTGAAGTGGGATAATAATTCAACTTTTAATTTTTCTAGAGAGTGTTGAAACTGACCGTTTCTCCGGTTAGTCATTGAATTTCAATGTAAAGCCAGTTCACGTACTAATTGATTGCCTGCGCTTGCGCATTGCGCCACGCTTCGCAAGAACAGACCCCAAAATTTCCCTAATGTATATTTTTAACATTTCATTTTACGACACTAACCGGTCTCGATTAATGATATTAATTGATCTCGAAACACGCTGTAACAGTTTCGTCATAACCCGTAACATAGAAATATGGAAATGAGTATAATGATCGCAAGCGCATGACAACAGTGTAAAGCCCCATATGGTAAGCATTTGTTTACCAACAGTTCAACATTGTTGATGAGCTGCGAGGTTGTTACGCTCGTCGAGCGAGAACTTGTCAACATGCCGCTATAGGTGAAAAACTCAAGTAAGTCACTTGTTGTATGTAAGTGGTTGTACACTGTAACTGACAATTTTAGTACTGAGTTACGTCAAATTCCATACTAAAATTATCACTTACTTTTGACGCTGACCCTACAGTATGCAATGGACGATGCATAATTTTTTAAGACAATCACTTGATATTGAAAATTATTTACATCATATCGTAATAAGTTTGCAAACCATACGATAATTATTACAAATTTAAAAATAGAATGCTATTCGCACACATTACTCACACATACAACAGGTGACTTACTTAAGTCTTTCACCTATATCAATTCTGCAACGCGTTGACAGCAACTCCGCAGCATGTTGATCCATCTTTGTTGCTAAATAAATGTTTACCATGAGTACGAGTGTCAGCGCAGCACAGAACGCCATCAAACGGTTGTAAAAGATTTATCATTCATTGTTGGAAAACTATTTACAACTCAACGCATTAAAACGACATTAAATTCGATGCAACGATGAATTGAATTTTACTGTTGCGTTTTGCACTGCATTTGCTGTATAAATAGTATTGCAGTTAATGGAGTTGCAATATGAAATCAATTCGAGTTAGTCACAGCCTGGCAAAGCTGAATTGACCTCCGCTTGCAGCGCTGTTGCAATGCGTGCTGCGGCTAAGTTGGGTTACAGAACACGGTATCATCAGGACAATCTTAGCTAACTGCGAGATGGTATAGTTTTGTTGATTTAATGTAGATGACGTCACGGTGTAATAAACAAGGAAGAGTTACGTGTAGGAATTCTGTTAACTACTAAGTTCATATTTAACATTACGCGTGTATTTATTCACAAATAGGGTAGCCAGATCATACAAAACGTTGATCCGTGTCCACGTCGCTTTCATGGTATGGTCTGTATCCAATAAGCTTTTTGAGTTGGGGGAAATTGGCACGTTTTTGTTAATCTCCTAACTTTTGGATTTCGGCAAGAACCTAGCTTTTACTTCAGGTTTAATTCCCATGTGAGCTCAGTTCGTTATGAAAACTTCACATACAACATACACGCGCAAGTTTATTGCGATTTTCGATAATTTTAAACTAAATGTCGATCTTAAACGTCTCATCGATGCAACATTTGAGCGCTAGGTACTCATAGTTCCATGCTTACTAAAATGCCTCATAGTTATAATATAACACACGTAAGCTTGTGATAGTGAAAGCTGCGGAGTTATCTCATTTTACAATGCGCAATAAACATTATCGTGATGGCGAATTTGTTTCATAAGAGAACCTGCATAATGACTACCTGCCTACTCTGCGAGTGCAAAAGCTTAACAAGCGTGATATATTTTCATTCAATAGTAGTTTTATTTAAACGAATAACTGTCACAAAGTCTCATCTCAGAATAAGGTGCTAGTTAATAAACTAAATATGTGTAAATTCTTTGACGTAGTTTCTTGTGACATTTATCGAAAGAAAAATAACTATTAATAACACTGGCAATTATACGAGTAAGTTTTTCTTAGTATAATTGCTGTCTATAATCAGCTCGGATATTTTTATTATATTATACCTACGATTTCGGTTAAAAACGTATGAATTCTCTCATTTTTATGAAAAAATGGAGGACGCACTTGCTTAAATACTATTAAAAAACAATTAGCTGCATCTCACTAATGAGTGTGGGCAGTTGCACCATCGCCAAGCAGCAGCAAAAAACTTAAAACATTAACTCGATACTGTTGCCACAAATTACCATGAGTCGTACCGACTTACTAGCGACAACTATTTGTATGGAGCAAAATATCGTACATCCTTGGCGGTTTTAGATACTTCTAATTTGGCCTCTTATTATTTAGAATATCAAATCATCACAAGTTTTTAAGTATGTAGACCCAAAGCATCGCCATAGACGGTGATACCCTTTGTACTGAGAATGATTGTTCTGTTTTAATACATTGTATAGTACATAATAAGAATTAGCAGTAATCATTTCCAGTTCAACTCGTACCTTTGGAATGTCGGTCATTTCTAATCTCAAGTGAAACGGAGTACGAATAGGTATTAAAACAATAAAAAAAACTAGATTTATAGACCAGCAATCCTTAAACAATTAGACCTGAGAGCATTTGAAACTAGTAAACATAGTATCTAATGTAGGTGTAAAAGTTTCATAATAATGGTATGCTTTAGATTCCTTGCGCGCGCCGGAGCGCGGCGATTGGCCAACGGCGGCTTTGCTTTACTAAACACCGTTTATTTGGACAGGCTAATTAACACGTGTAAGTATACAGCTTTTTAAGGCTGTGTTATGGATGATATGCTCGTGTTATCGACAGCATAATTCCCAAGTGCTAGGTTTATTTTGAAATGGTGGTTTGTAAGTTAGAATTCAACAGACTTTATGGTAATGTAAACCTACTTGATGAAAGAATGAAATTAAACCGCGTACTATTGTGGAACATTTTTAAAGCATTATTGGCATTTCATGTGGCATTGTTATATGAGATGAAAATCAAAAGGAAACGATTTTTCATCGCCAGTCAATTTAGTTGGTTTATATCAATATCTACATAAATTCAAGCACATGAAGTATTCATCATAAGATTTGCAGTAAATTGCGGATTTTTTTTGTGTAGGGATAACTTTAATAATCTGATTTGAAATACCAATAAGCTTACAACGGTAGCATGCGCGAGTAGACTCTAGTGCGAAATAGTTGTTTACTGATGTATTTAGTTAGACAGTGCCAAGTAAGTACTATCGAACGAACTGATTCCTGACCCACCGCAGAACGTTGTCACAATAAACGTCATAAACATTTCCTTTGTCAGGCAATGCAATGACACTATGACGTTCACTGTGAATAGGTTCTATGGTGGGTCAGGAATCTATTGGTTCGATGGTACCTACTAAGATAGACAGTCTGGACTCGCGCTCAGCTACCAGGCGACCATGATTGTTTTCTTTTTACGCCGGACCGAAGTATATTTAAAGAGATAGGTAGGTCAGCAGAAAAACCAGTCTTTTATAAACAACTGTATCGTGTGTCCACGTAATTAAATAAATGATTATCCGCTGCACGTGTTCCATAAATAATAAATAATAGCCAATTAGTTCCAATCAGGCCTGTTAGCGGGCGCTCAGAAAAAATGACTTATTTAACGACGCACGGTAACAATAGACAGAGTAATTTTGTTGTTGATTCGCGCCAGGCTCGTGGCCACAATCAATGGAAATGGACTTCTGCTAAACGTGCACCCTGAAAGTGCGATACATACGTACAATAATACGCCTGGACTCTCAAACAGGGAGAGCAGAGCGTAGGCAATGTTACTTAGACAAATTACGACATACTTGATTTACGCGATAAACTAGCAACCTGTCACTATTTAATCTATTTTTAAATTGAGCTAAAAATGGATTCAAAACGTGAAATAATTTACAGTTTGGTTCGTCTTAAGTATCGTGTGCTCTGCCTACCCCTTTTGCCCACGCACTGAAGTTAACGTATGTATGTACAATTTTAAAGTTTAGTACAACTAATCTGTTTAAATGGGGTCGTAATTACGAATAATATTAAGATACTAATCGATAAAGTAAATCTTGGGCTATATGTCAGGTTATGTCGGGTTATGCTGCAGTGACAGTAAAAGTGGTAGTGAACGAGGTCAGAAGGAACCGGCGCGTGGGCACCGCCCGGCGCGGCGCGCGCGCAGCCCACTGGCCAGATAGCACCAATGTAATACAGTGACTGTTCCCGATAAAATCGTTCACTTATTCATAGTTGAATTCAATACTTAAGTTGTTATTGTTTTTTTAATTGTTATTTTCAAAGTGTTTAAGAGCATCTTTTGGTTTATTTGCGTACACGTAAATGAAATGTTGATGTAGAATTAGATTTTGATAAATATACTAGTAAAACAAGTTTTTCATCGATTTGGAACAATAGATAATTAAAAACCGGCCAAGTGCGAGTCGGACTCGCGCACGAAGGGTTCCGTACCAAAAACTGCAAAAAATCAGAAATTTTGTATGGGAG
>BHDV01030986.1:111168-156867 GCA_005406045.1 Adoxophyes honmai
AAACTCGGGACACTTTTTAAAAATGGTTTTAAAAATAAACTAACGTAATAATAACTATTTAGGCAATAGGATTTCATTTATCATAGAATTGGCTTGCTGTGAACAACAAAAACCTATAGTTTCCGCGTTTAGTTTTCGAAGTATAATGTCATCAACTAACAAATTTTGGAGGTGGGACAAGGCCAAAATATGGATTCCTCTGACTTTAGATTTTTGTTTCGCGCATTTAATAATAAGAATATACTATTGTTAGACTTATTCTGAGCAGAATAAAGTGTGAATCACGTAAGATATTTTTTTTATAAGGATATCTGTTAAAATTTGGATTTCACAGGTAGTTGAACTTGAGAACACGAAAAATCATACGGCTGGAGAACGGCCCATAAGCTTTGCCAATTATTTGTTACCTAAAGCGTGCGTGGGACTAGTGAATTTGTCACATAGTGCTCAAAACTACTTATTTCATTGCAAAATTTGCAAGCACTGGAAAATTTATAAGTGGGTCCACGACCCACAAGGTTTGGCCGAGGTTCGGCCGCTTGTGGTATTGAATCAACGTTAAGTGGCCATGTTGCGACACATATGTATGCGACACTCAGACAGATACCCTATACAGGTAGGTAGATAAACGAAATGTGAACTTCTGGCCTCCATTAAAATGATCATGAATCATTTACTGCTATAAGACATGTAAGGACTTGCTCAATTATCTTTTTCTGAACTGCGTGTAAAAGGAAATGGTATTTAATGACATTTAAGTGAGATATGAGGATATGACCCGATGGCATTTAAATACAGTTGGAAACAATGGTGTGGCGTCGTAAGAGGCTAAGGAAATGCTTTAAGCGATAGGTTAGCCACCTGTTACTATTATGCCACTCTCATCTGTTTTCGAACCGAAAACTATACTAAAAGTGGCTGCAAAATGTGAACTAGTCATGGTTACGTCTATACAACATCTGGCTTTCCCAGTTTGGGAACATAGACGCGACAAAGACAAAACAATGACTATTTCACGTCTCTCAGCCACTTTTATCATAATTTCATATAGATTACATACATACATACATATCCTCACGCCTGTATTCCCTATAGGGGTAGGCAGAACACGTGAATTCAAAAATCCAGTTTACCAATTTCAGGGTAACCAGATGGTCAAACGTGATATGGCAGTGACAGGTTGCTAGCCCATTGCCTGCAATACACTAACCCTTTCCCAGAGTCGACTCTTACAACACCCACGGGAAGAAAGGGGGAGGGACTATTCTAACCCGGCACCACACGGCACTTATAGAGTACACACACATATGGAATATTATTTATGGAAAAGGTATAATAGTGACAAATTGTTAGCCTGTCGCCTAAAGCATACCTAAACCTATGTTGACTGCTTGTAAGTAAGTATGTACATATGTGGAAGTAAACCATTAAAGTTATAAAAGTGAGTAATCATGATGATACGTTGCAACCAGTTTATCTGCATTGCGTTAAACAGAACACTTAAGTAGCATGCGCACTGTCAAATAACAGGTCTGCGTAAACGACATCGCTAATTGCGCCTGCGCCGGGCACTTCCCGCTTCCTGCTGCGGAACTAAAGGTGGAATCAGACGGTACAGTCACGAACAGGGATTGTTGAGCCGTTTGCCACTGTTCGCAATTTAGACGTGTAATCAATGACCGATGTGACAGACTAGATGTCAGCTATTGGATTAGTATTACACGACCAAGTTACAAACATAGGTAAGAGGCTCAACAATCCCTGTTCGCGATGGTGCATGTGTGATACAGTAACGATGTTCTAGTGTGATCAAATTGGTATATTGTAACCTTTCCATATTTTTTTCTGAGAATTGCAAACCATGGTATTTGATTTCACTGTTTTGCAAGTCAGTTCCCTATTGATTTACAAAGTGCGTCGATATTAATGAATAAGAAGACCGTACGTTTTCATCACAGTCAACTATTGAACCAGTATTGTTACAAGTAAAAGGGCCCGCCCTTCGTAGAGCCCGCTACGCTACACGTGGCTACGCCGTAGCACCGCTACGCTGCGTGTACGCATAAATAAAGCACAATCGGAGAGAATAAAATCGCTCATATCATGGATTACATTTTATGTGTCAGTAAAAATAGTCTAACCACCGATTTGATTACTAAATTGTCTTTTACTAACATTTAATCTAAATAATTCGGGGTATATTTGACTAGACGTAGATGAAAGATGAAAATTATAGAATGTGTAAGTCTGCGATGTTAACATCCTTTTGTTTCTTTTTTTAGGTTAATATCCTAGACCAAAACCTAAAACTAACAGTATCTAATAACATAAAAATGTTGTAAAATAATAAGCAATGTTAACAAGTAGAGCTTCAAGATCGAGTGTCTAAATTCATATGAAACTTACTATTTTTCAGTGTCCGAGGGAGTCCGCCTGTGCGTCTGCGCGGCGGGAGTGTGCGTGCGCGCGCGCCGCGCGCCGCCTTTTACGGCGCGCGCGCGGAAGAACATGGCGGAGCGCTTTGACATTTACAGCGCGATATTGATAGCAAGTGTGATAGAATTTTGATGGGTGATAAAAAATAGTACACTGAAATTATGCTGCAGGTTAAAGTTAAATAAATGAGGTTAGATTACCTGATTGTTAAAAAACAGTCATTCTGAATTTATACCACAGGTCAGATTTCAGGACAACACATGATACCCTGACAGGGCACACAATAGTTTCAATGTTCACAAAGTCAACAGATCCAGTAGATATGGGCTTGTGTCTGTAAATTTGCGGAGCTATGCACACTGAAAACTTGTCAACGCTTCATATCAGACAGACTTGTTTCATTAAACAACAGATCACTCAAAACAATCATACATTTACGGAAAGGAAAATGACGGATTTATTATGAGCGTTTTGTATTTTTTCTATCTCTATTCAGCTAAGCCGTCGGTAATACTACCTTTTAAGTTCTCTCTAAGTCATTTAAAATATAATTAAAATCTCTAGAAGAGTCCCAGCTGCATTTAAAACCTGCTCGCACTGCGCCGGCGCGTATTACGTCACCGCGGTATGGCAACCTGCTTGCACGCGCGGCTGTCAAACGCCGTGCGCGGGAGAGCGGCGCCTGCACATGAATGTCTTTTTCCGAGTAAACAGTCTGATTCTTAATAGAACTGGCCATAAATACTAGCTTTTTGTTAATGTTCTAAAAGATCACTGATCAAAAGAAAAAAATCGGAAATTAACTTCCTCGAAACTTTTATTAAGCGAAGATCAAAACTATGCGGGATGAAAGAAATAATGACAGTGATTTTGCTACTTCTATGTATAAGAAAAAATATTACAACGGGGTACAAAAATTAAGAACGGCAAAACCAAATACGCACCAACTGGTTTTGTTTTTGATCAACTGCATTTGAAATAATTTCTCTTCTGTTATTAAGATGCTTGAAACTTGAAAATATGTAATTAAAATATCGGTTTCGATTTTAAAATGCATATAATTTGCTTATTGTACAAATTATGGCTCGGACATAATTAAATCATTACTGTATCCAGTAACCGCAGTTTAAGCACAAAAGTGTAACCGAACCAGCGGATCATTAAACGGACTGAATAACCATCGTTAAATTTAATAAACATGCACATCTATGTCCTAACCAACCTCTTCGTGTAATAGTGCAGTTGTGAGCGCGGAGCCGCAAATCGCAGCAATTTGGATGATTGGGGCGAACAGCTTAAGCTGCAGGGATTGCAACACTCGCTGAAGAGTCGCTGCGACGACACATCAGGTTTATGCATCTTGGAGGCATATAACATTTCAATTGGTCTTAATTCGTAACTGTTATAACAATCAACTTTGTGATAAGCCAATGTCGTTTGCGATTAAGTTCGGTGTTCGGGGCTCTGCAGATGAAACGTCATAAATAGGGATGAAGACTGGGTTAAAAATATATCGTTCTAATTAGTCCGTAAGTTATGTTATGGAAAAATATGAAACACGTGTTTTGGTTTCAAATAATTAAACATTGACAAAGGTAGATCATCAAACTTTCGATTGGGGGCTGGTGACTTCAGGCCATGGTAAAAATTGTAGCATTTCATGTTTGTCAAATAAAAGAAAAGACACGAGTACAACCTTTCTTGGTAGTCTGTCAGACTACATAGTTGTTTTTAGTCGTACACAATTGAATTCAACTAGAGGTTGAGTAACGATAGTCAATTGATCATAATTCCTTAACCGATCGGAAAAGGAATTTCATTAAGTAGTAACAAATAAATCATCAATTTAATTACTTACTTTCTGTGAAGAAGTTGATGCTGATTGCATTGGAATTAGGCAATAAGCCTAACTAAGGTGTGTATTTTATTTCTTATCTAAGAAAGCTGAGGATATAAAAATTGTTGTTTTATTCATAATTGTGTGCAACAGAAACTAACAGGCGCAGACAAACTATGTAGCAAGTTGAATTATTATGTTAATGTTAACTAGGCAATCGTTATTTCTTCACCTAGTTGACGTTCGACTGCTTTTCAACGTTACCTGAGTATTAAAAAGGTAATGTAACAAAGACAAAGTCTAATTAACCTACTCTTTTATTATTTTAGATTTAACCAACTTGGTCGCTACATTCCTTGCTAACTATACTTCATAGTCTTCCATTCTAGGCACATAAGTACCTACCATATTTCAAGTTGATCGAACTAACCATAGGCCGTAAGGGCACTTGCACGTCTTTTGTTATAGTCTATCAGCGCTTCGTAAAGACCATGATTGCCAAGAAGGATGTGTCGCACAAAAACATAAACATATAATAGCAATCACAACACGCATTATACATGTAAAGAATACTCGCCAAGTATTGACAAAACAGGAACATAATATGTTTATGAACAAAGGAAATTAGCACAGCAAAACCAAACCTAATCATTACTTTAATGGCACTTTTTCATTCACTAAGAGACGTATAGGATCTCTAGATTATTTTTAAGGATGTAACATTGTCTTTAAGTGACCTGTATGCTTAGCACAGTAACACAAGAAGTCTCGTGCGCAGGGTAAACTATCTGTCCCTTTCTGACGTCTCTAGTTAAACAGTAACAACTATATCTAGCGCCTTGTTGAACTAATCTAGCGAGAGGTAAAGTGCAACGTATGTCCAGGTACTTCATCCGTGTTAATAGTCTAAGAGCTAATGGAGCGCTTAAACAAAGACAAGTTTTACAGTTGGGCAAGGAGCCTTCGCGTAAGCAGCGCTGGCGCAACGCCTCTCACCGCTGACTCACAGGAAAACCGACGAATAACCCGGCGGCGGTCGGATGCGAACAGCTGGGCTGTTGCTTAATACGTTGACATGACGTCCCTATTTAACAGGGTTGGATTCGCGTAGTAAAGTCAGCGTAAGAGAAAAGGGAACTAGAAACTAACATACTTGGATTATAATTTATAACAAACATTGTAACAAACCAGATTTAGCTGTGATCGTTGACTTAGAAGTGGCAAAATAACCATAAAGAACAATTTTAAACCTACATGAGGGCGTTGGCCTTTGCCAGCATCTTTATGCTTTTAGTAAATTATGGTCTATGGAGTTAAAAAACATAATACGCGTCCATTGTGGTAGCTTTTTTGTGAAATAAATTAAATTTTACGGAAAATAAAAGAAGACAGGAAGAATTTGCAAATAATTATAACACGCTTTTCAAATCTTATGAATCTCTCACTGGTACCTTGTATGTTTGTTTAGCTAGTATGCAACATAGCAAACCGGTGATAAATGGATTGATTAATATGTGCAATGTCCAATTTATATGGTATCAAGACTTGTTTAGATTACTTTCCATTGTACACTGTTGTCCTTTGGTATATAAACTGGACGTCCTGTCCCTCAAAGCTGTCGTTATGTCACCGACCGGTTCATTGCATAAATATTATGTGAAGTTATAATAGACTAAACTGAGGGTAATTGCTCGGCGCTTCCGCGCGAGCCTGGCGTATTGTGCAACGTAATTAGGCGTAATTATGATTATATCCATGTCTAATTGTACGATTGTCGTATTGTGGTTTAGGTGAGTCTAGTACACAGGTAGGGGACATCCCCAAAGGTTGTGCAAATTTTCGTACACGTTTAATTAAACTAACTGACAAGAACGTGACCTTAACTTTAGAATGTTTTGAAATGTTACCTAATGGTTACTCATTTTCATACATCCATACAATCACGCCTCTGTTCCCAAATGGGGTAATCAGAGCATTCCCTTTTAACCTGAAACCTTAAAAATTTGTTTGAAGTGGCAATTAAACGTGAAATCATGATTTTGTCTATGTCGTAGAGCTTTTGAAAGTTACACCATTTTAGACTACAGACGTAATGGTCAAAAAATTTGATAACAGTGGCACTTTGACCTTTTTACAAGAAATATCACTGTGACATACCTACCATACTATTACTATCCACTAATCAAAGCAATACGAAACTCATTATGAAAAGGTTTACAATTTTACAGGTAATAATTTCCGTGACTATACCGTACAAATTTTGAATCTAAACTTTAACCGCCTTCTATGAACATTGGCAAGTATTTCAATAGAAATCAAATTTAGTTTCCTTCATACGGTAATGCAGCGGGACTCCTGCGCACGCGACCATTGTTCCTGCGCGGTTTATTCGCGCCATTATAAAGACTGTATCGATAAGTATAAGGACAAAGAAAACATGAAATATATTCATTTTTTTTATTAAACTAAAACAAAACATTAAACCAGCTTTGAAACGCATTCTAACAGATAATAATAAAGAACATAAAAACAAAATTTGCCTATTCTTTAAATATTTTTCTTATTCGTCCGTGAACGCTTCCCATTAAGTTTTGGACAACCTTATTTGACACTATCTTGGCAGCCTTTGTCCAATCTTTTTTGAAACTTCAATTGAATCGGACGCTGTGAGCTTTGTTCTCAGCTTTTGCTTCATTATAGCCCGATACTGTTCAATAGGACGGACCTCAGGGCAGTTTGGTGGATTCATATCCTTACGCACGAAATCAACGTTCTTATCTCCCATCCATTTTGTACTTTTCTTGGCGTAGTGATAGGATACCAGGTCGGGCCAAAACAATGTAGGCCCTTTATGTTTTTAGATCATGGGCAAAATACGCTTATGTAAACATTCTTTAATATAAGTATCAGTGTCCATCGTTAAGTTCGTAACAAATGGGGTTGACTTTATCCCACATTCGCAAATAGCTTGCCAAATCATGACCTTAGAACCAAACTTTTCCACAAAAAATGACGTAACGGATTCTTCAAGTTCCTATCCTTTCTGTTTGGTGTAAAATTGGGGGACCCGAAGTGTCTTGTAGTCCAATTTTAGGTATGTTTCGCCATCTTGGATAATGCACTGTGTTTTCTTCGTTGGAATGCTATTATACAGTTTTCGAAGCCTTGGTTTTACTGAAGCAGCTTGTTTTATGCTACGTTTGGGCCTTTTTTGTTTTCTGTATGTTTTTAAGTTGTAGAGTTTCTTAGCCCTTTGTATCATTCCGATTGAAGTTTTAAATTTTCTGGCCTCATCTCTGATGGACATACTGGGATTGTTCTCAAAACATTGGCGTATTTTTAAATACAATTTTGTGTTATACGGACCAACGCGTCTGGCGTTTTTTGACTTGTTAACTCAAGATAACTCACTACCATATTTTTTGATGGTATTATGTACGGCTGAACGGCTTACGTTTTCAAGTTTTGCCAATTTTCTTACCGTAATACCCTTTTCGCGAACATATTTGTCCACAATTATTTTTCTCTGTTCAGCGGAAAGTCCTTTCATTTTCAAGAATTTTGACAAATAGGACTTCAATTGTTTAAAATTGAAAATAGCACTGTTCTCTCAGAAAGACGGAAGAAAAAAAAGCCGAGCTCATGAACAAAAAGTTAATTTAACAGATGACGTAAGTTGTCCTTATACTTATCAATACAGTCTTTACCCGCCATTAATCACTTTGTTAAACATGTACTCGTAATTATTATATTCCCCAAGGTTTTGGAAGGCAGTGTTGCGAAACGTATACTAACTAAATTTTCCGTGCAACATTTGAACGCCATATTATCCGGGAAGTGGTAATCAAGGAATCCTAATCTATTTATGTTTATGGGAAAGATCCTCTCATGAATTATATTTAACTTTGCAGTATTTTTCTTGTAGCTTGTCCGAGTGGAGTCAAATTTAGAATAACACCTCTTCATTCCTTTAATGGACGTAAGAGGCAACTAAGGAAATGTTAAAGTATTTTTAGGCGACAGGATAGTAACCTGTCACTATACCTGTCAACTTAAACCTAAAAAAATTGCTTATTGTAGCCACAAAACGTTAAATACTCATGGTTTTGTCTGTGTAGCGTTTTATGTGCTCTGCCTGCCCCATTTGGGAATATAGACGTGATATATTATAGCTTCTTCTTTTTTTTCGGAGCTCTAAATGTTTATTTTTGAAATCTTAACCAATAGTGAAAGGAACAGGGTGGGTAGAGTTTTATGGTGACCAATTGAATTTGTTTACTAATGAGATAGCTGGCGGTAGTAGCAGTTATTAATTCTCCCGATAATTAACAACCACATTAATCCGTCCGAAGTAATCAACATTAATTATGACCACAATAAAATTGTTCCAACGAGCTGTCTGCCGCAAAAACTGGGAAACTGGTTAATCAAGATACATTGTTCTGTCGATACACGACTTAAGCTCTATATTTGCTATTGTTTCAACAACAGGATTAAAATTTCACTTGACTTCCGACACGTGACAGTAAATTGGAATGTAGCATGTATCTCTCTCTCTCTAGGTTAAAGACAAAAAAATTAAAAAAGAAGAAAAATTTCTCAGTCCGTGTTTTTTGTCATTTTGCGCATATTATTATTAGGTTTTAAGTCAACAGGTATAATGGCGAAGGTTTGCTAGCCTGTCACCTTAATATATCTTAACCTTTTTCCTTAGTCGCCTCTCGCGGCAACCATGGGTGAAATGGAGAGGTGCTATTCTAAACTCGACACCACACAAGACCTCTCACCTCTCATCTATGTTATATTAAAACCTAAAGTTATTCAAAAAATGGCTGCGAAATGCAAAATAGATCTGGTTAACATGCTACATATCGTGTACTCTACCAATCATGGAACTAGAGGCGTAATACATGTATGTAATAAAGACAAAATAGTCCTTAAACGCACCACACATATTACATTTACAAAGATATGTAAAGCCTGGACGATAGAGCACTAGTGTGTTGGAAGTTGGAAGTAGTTGAGCAACGAGGGTTTAAGCGCAGGCGCATCGCTACGTGCCAGCCCGCGTTGCACCACAGATAACAGTCTAATTCTACACGCGGCAATTGGCCCATAAACCACGCGAGCTGACTCAAATGTCACCTGTCCACAAATATGAGTAACTGAGCATCCATTATGTACAGCGTTTGCTATACGTGTGGACATAATATTTACTACGAGTTAAAGTTTTGAAAAGTTAATGTCAAAGTGTTAATAAGTTATGAATTTATTTGCATCCGTTACCCCAAAAAAGATGGTTTTTTTTCGGGATGTAATGGTTTTGATAGCATCGTTAGAACCCTACGCATTATGATTCTTAGTTTTATAGCTATAAGCAAGTCACTTGTCTAAACAAGTTGCAGTTTGAAACAGCTTGGGCATGAACAATAATTGTGTGGTCACGTGAACGTGGCAAAAGGAGCTTTGGTCGACGGCCGCTGGCTTTTGACACCGATCTGTCAAGCTCTTAGGCTTGAAACAGTGCTCGACCGACGGTCAGCGCTGACCGTCGGTCGAGCACTGTTTCAAGCCTTATATTCGATTGACAACCATTGAGTGGTTGCTTCCGCAAATTATAAAATTTATAAAGCATTGTCTGGTAAGGAGATAGCGCCTTTCATAGCTGTTGTTACGTGGAACAGTAACAGACGAATAAAAAAATATTGATTCGAGTTTTTTGGCAATTCTTTGGTAAAAATCATCTCGCCTGCATTCTAAATGGGATCGGCAGAGCCCAAGAAAGACTACATAGATAAAACCATGACTATTTCAAGCCTCGTGGCCACTTTCAGCGCATTTTTATGGTTTTTTAGTCGGCAGGTATAATAGGGACAGGTTGCTAGCCTGTCGCCTAAAACATACCTTAACCTATTTCCTTAGTCGCCTCTTACGACATCTACGTAAGTAATGTAGAGGTGCCCTTTAACTAAAAACTAGTTTTGGGAGGTTGTTAACTTTATCTATGTTTAGCGGACGTTTTTCGTATTGACCTTAAGGGAAAAATAGGTACGCTTTGTACGAATGTGTTGTGCCGCAATTCATGAATTACATTTGTCGGATTTTACACATTTTCATGTTCAGTGAATTTACATAGGACTTCAAAATAATTTCAAATCTGTTTGGACAAAGATTCCGACTATTTTGGCTGGTAACTTCCTAAATTAAACCAGCTATTTTGGCTGGTAACTTATTAAATGCATTGTATTAACCGTAATAAGCACAACTGCAGGCGAAGGTCGGCGCGCGCGCATTGGGCCGGCGATCGATCTGTCGCGCGATTGGTCGCGGCACTTTCGCGCGGCAAGGACGCGTTGCGCGACACCGCGCGCTCCATTATCATTTTATTGAAACCATTATTTATTAAAACCGATATTTATAACTATGACAGTTAAATTTGATTGCAACGTTTTCAGCGATATCTAATTTTATCTTTTTTGCAATGAAAATGTTGGTTTCCAACCAAATTCAACAATTGTCTTGGAAGTCACTCTTTACTCGCGAGTATATATTTTTTTCACTTGAAAAAAGTGGTTACTTACGCCAAGACTAAAACATATTCTCATTTGGTAAAATAGGCCCTTAGTTGATGAGGTTTTATATAATTTTCAAATATTCACAACAAAAGTTACATCATGCGAATTTAACCCGTTTTAAAATATTACAGAAATGTTACAGCTACAAAAATACAACTAACAATATTTAGCCAGCGTAACAACAAATGTACATTCTTACTATGCTCTCAATTGAAAGGCGGGAGTTTTAACTCGCAAATGAAGGTCTTAGTTAATTTATATCTGAAATTGGCTTTACACTTAAACTATTTGCAAGGCGTTCGGTTAAAGACCTTGTCGGTCAAGTGGCCAAAGAAAACAAAACTGGAGTCTGGTTGTTGCGCAACGACTCTCGAGGTGCAAGTCGAGCCAGACGATTAATCGATAGTAGATTGCTCTCTTAAAAGCAGGTTAAAGTAGATAAGCCCTGTGGCATCGGGATTAGAATTACACTTTTCCATTTCTTCCGTGAATGTCGTAAGAAGCAACTAAGGAAGGTTTAGGTATGCTTTAGACGACATGCTAGCAACCTGTCACTCTACCTCTTCCATCTTTGCAAACCTAAAACTATGCTAGAAGTGGCTGCGCAGCGTGATATAGTCACACTTTTCGTGTGCTCTGCCGACCCTATTTGGGAACGTAGGCATGATTGAATGGTTGTATGTTTTTTTTAACAATTTTACAGGTAGAGTACAAATTTTTCGTCACCGGGTTAAAAAAAAACCATGACATATTGTTGTATGTAGTTTACGAGCGTCGGAACGCGTTCGTCGCGGCTTCCCACGCCCACGGGTGGGGAACGCATTGTTGGCGGAAGCTGCAAAAACCGGACCAATTCCGACTGCTATACTTGTTACTCTATTTGTTGCAAAGTACTAATTTGCTTAAGGAGCTAAGAATTATGAGAAAGAAGGAAAATTGGAGTCGATCTGTTTTTATAATCGTAAGACAATGAATAGAATTGGGGAATAGGTTCCTGAGTATATTTACGTCTCGCACGGTTTTAAAAAATATACTAGACGTGGTCACGAAACGTGAGATAGTCATTGTTTTGTTTATGTAGCGTTGCGTGAGCTTGCCTGCCCCATATGGGAATACAGGCGTGATGTATGTTCGGTCTTATTTGAATATTAAACACATTCAACTTGAAATCATAGTAAAATTTGATTCATTTTTATCTGCCTCGACCGGGAATCGAATAAGGACATCAAACTTAGCATTTGGGCTTTATGGATATTGAAAATTGATATCAAATATGAAAATATCTCATACCATTACAATAGAAAAACACTAAGTACACTTTTGTAACAAAAATTTTCAAAGTCTAACAAGTTCTTGTGAATAAATTCAAGCGTCCGTTGATGTCGTCTATATGAAACCCGTAGCAAATCGCAGCTCGTAGCTCGCTACACCGTCAAAATGACAGTACTTAAAATTAAACCGATCTTTACGGTTCACTAAATGGCTAAACCGCATCGGAACAGGGTCAGCCAGAGAATGGAGACATAAAGTGCAGCGAAGGGTCTCAACCGCGTCGTATACTTAGTGGGTCAGGGGTGGCGCATGCCAACGTTACAGGTATTCATAAAAAGGCCCATTAGTTTTGACAGGCGACAGTAATTGACAGGTAATATGAGTAAGTAAAAACTACGTTGGAACTAGAAAAGACGGAAACGTCGGAAATATTTTACACAAAGTATAATGTCGGGGTCGGGTATCGCTTTACAGTCGCTCCCAATATTCTAACTCGATAGGTTCGGCTTACAAAGATATGAAAATTTTACAGATGGCATACGTTAGCTTGTAAGCTAAACTATTGATAGACTGAATATTGGGATCTTCCCTTAAAGGTTTAATCCCATTGCTATCAAGTTCGTGAAGTTTTTTGTATAAAAAGTATTTATATAATTAATCGAACTCTCGTTTGGACGATTCACTAATAACATCAAATCTTGCATGATTGAACTATTTGGCGGCGGAAACACAATAATACACACCAGTCATAATAATGGTTTTGTCTATGTCACTTTTCGTGTCCTCTGTCTACCTCGTTTGGGACGAATCGCTAAATGTTACAGCGATGGTACATCACTCGGGTCAAACACATTCAGAGGTGATAAAAAACCTAATGACAATGACATGTTTCCAAATCATAACCTATCAATGCAAATCTGTCATCAATACATATTTAAACGTTACAAAATGTCGTAAAATCATCTTGCCCCACGCAGGTCATTGGCCAGCCGATGATTTACGATCATCGGAGTGACTCAACTGATGAGATGTGAGATGTCGTAAAGGTAGTCTCGCTGATGAGAATTATGTCATAGTCACATGTTTACTCGACAAAGTTATCCAATGTTGCAGCTGGTTGTTTTTAATACATACATCACTCATGTATTCCCAAACAGAGTAGGCAGAGCACACGAAACAGTACATAGACGAAACCATGACTATTTCACACTATGTGGCTAGGTTTAGCATATTTTTTTTAGGTTTTGAGTTGGCAGGTATAATAGTGACAGGTTGCTAGCCTGTCGCCTAAGATATACCTTAACTTTTCTAGTCCTCTTACGATATCCAAGAAAGAAATGAAGGTGATTCTCTAAACCCGACACTACACGGTGTACAGTCACGCACAGGGATTGTTGAGCCACTTGCCACTGTTCGCAATTTAGACGTGTAATCAATGACCGATGTGACATACTAGATGTCAGCTATTGGATTAGTATTACAGGACCAAGTAACAAACACAGGTAAGTGGCTCAACAATCCCGGTTCGCGGTGGTACATACATTTTCTTTTTGCCAGCGTTTAAGTTGCGTAACATAATATATATCTAATGATATGTTTTAATAGCAATCAAAGCGCTTAATTACGACAGCAAGGCTGGTCACGATCGGAAGCGGCTTCGGTTCGGTTGAAAGTAGCGTGTTAATGACTAGTTCCTTTCATGGCTGGCTTAAGAAGTTTAATTCATATTTGAACTAACAAGGTAAAATATTTGAAAAGTCTTGTGAATTTCCACTATCATAAAAAGATAAAAAATTATGTTATGTTTTAAAAACTTGCGTACTATTTTTAAATAACATTGCGTTGAAAATATAAAGCTAAAATATAAAAATATAGTTGCAATTTTTTTTAATTACCGTTAATGGCACGGCAATTTTTAAATACTCTTAGCATTTTGCAATAAAAATATCAAAAATTAAAAAACAAGTTCGGATTCATTTGAATCGCACCCGTTGAAGTCTTTTGTATCGAAACGTTTCGAGTTCTAATGCGTAACACAAATTTTAGTAAATCGACTCACGTTTTAGAACTTACAATAAAATCATGGATAGGCAGAGCACACGAAACGCTGCTTAGACAGAACCGTGACAATTTTCGTATTTTCGTGACAAGTTTTAGCTTATAAATTTTTAAGGTTTCAAGTTGGCTGTCGCCTAAAATTTATACCTCAACCTATTTTCTTACTCACTTCTTATGAGATTTACGGAAGAAATGGAGAGGTGTTATTCTAAACCCGACACCACACGGCAAAGAACTAAAATGGGACCTTTATCATATTTACACTTGCTCCACTTACTTTGCCCCAGATTTATAGTTTTTAGTATCTGTTGTTATCTATACTAATAATATTATAAAGAGAAAAACTTTGTTCGTTTGTTTGTATGTTTGTTTGTTTGGTTGTAATGAATAGGCTCAGAAACTACTGGACCGTTTTTAAAAATTATTGCGCCATTCGAAAGCCACATTATCCACGAGTAACATAGGCTAAATTTTATTTTGAAAAAAAAAAGGATTCTGTTAAATATTTGGCTTTAAGATATCTACATCTTCACTAATATTATGAAGAGGAAAACTTTGTTTGTTTGTAATAAATAGGCTCAGAAACCTACGACCCCTAAATCCGAAATTTACGCAAACGAAGTCGCGGGCGGAAAGCTAGTTTAAGATATTTTGACAAACGGAGACTAAAAATCTAGTCCAAATTAGTTGTCAATTGAGTATTACGCGCGTGACCCGGAGCAAAACAAACAAACATGACTCGGCGATGTGTGTCGCGTTGCGTCACCGCGCCGTCTTGCTCGCACCCGCGCAGGCGCATATCGCCGTCCCGCTCGCGCGCGGCGAAAGTGCCGCGATAACGTTTATCGATTGCGAGGCTGAGTCGCCCATGCTTTACGTCTATTTAAGCTTTATGAGATGTTTAATTAATTCTGTGAGATTTGATTACTTTTAAAACTAGCAGACCGGCGAACTTTGTTCTGCCACAGGTTTTTATCTTAATCTGTCGTCATGCTACGTTTTATGTCACATCCCCGGAACCGTTTCCTGGTTTTAAGCTGCCTCCGTACCAATTTTCAGCCAAATAGATTCAGCCGTTCTTGAATAATATATCAACGGTATAAGAGAGAGACTAAGCAATAGTATAAGTTCTAATAGTATCAAATGCAGTAGTAACGGTGTATTTGTAGTTTATTTTCATTTTTTTTCAAAGAAGTAGAGCCGTACCCAAATTACGTGCGTAACTAACACAACTAACTACAACTCTTTTACTACAAATGTATCTAGATACCTGTCTCTGTCCCGCGGCTGGGCAGAGCCCTTTCCCCTGTCTGTGCCATCTCTAGGCCCTCCATACTACACAATAAAATTATCATAAAGAAGCGCCCTTGACTCGGTCGCGCTTGCGCAGCGGCGCCGGCGCAGCGAATTAACGCGTGTCCGTCGGTCAGTGAGCATTGACACTAAACTACTGAACTCAACTTTTTGCCAGTAAGAGTTTTGCTATTTTTTTGTTCTAATTTTACTGATTGTTGTGACCTGTTTTCTGTTAGAATCGGTTGTATTTCGTAATTATACAACAAAAAGCAACAATGCTAATTAGTAACACCTCAGTTATACCTCATTAGCCTAATAAATTTATGTAAGAGACACATTTTTATACATTTGATCATTTTAGATGACTGCCTGTTTTTATACATTTTATAGTTCTTACGCGAGTGACCTATTTTTGTATTTTTATGTAACTGACCCATGGACATTTTATCATATTTATGTCAGTGACCCATTTTTCATCAGGACTCAACCCAATCGGTATCAACTAATAATGATAATAAGTGAAAACCTTTAGCTCAAACCTTTACGAAATTAAAGAAGATCTGTGTCCAGAAGTGAGTTTAAATGTAACCGCAGTCTGGTCTAGATTTTCGTAACTATTTTACCTGTTGTTTTATAACAAAGTGTGTATATTAAGTTTCCAGTAGCGAGTGTAACTCGAGCCGCCCTCTCGCCTGCGCGGTTGAGCAACGGCTCACACATTACCGCTCATTTCGACAGTCGGTTAGATAACAATGCCTTTTGCGAAAATCTATAAATTATAAATTCTAAATAAATCTTTAAGACAAGCTTGGATTTATGCGCATGATGCAATGTTTCGGAGCACTGGAGTTCATAATTTATAATAAATTCTGTTTTTTTCTTTCTATGGGTTTCTCTTTTAATATATTTTTTCTATCAGTCTACTAGATTTTTTAACTCACTCTTTAAAAATTTATCACTCATGGCCTCTAACTATATATTGCTTATCATAAATAAATAAAAACCATTGGACCAATTAACCCGGTCGCACATTGGTCAAAGGTATTTAATTACTCGAATTTATGCTCTTAACAAGTATTCTTTTCGTCATGAAAAACTATTTTAAAGAACACGCATCAGTACCTTAATTGAAAAATGTAGTGTTGTATTCATTTGCTTTCGCATATATTATCTATACAAATAATTCAATGAAAGGTCGTAAAGTATTACCCAAAACGCCCAGAACTGCTTGAACTTTACTTTTAATTTTAATTGCTATGATTCATTTAAAAGTGCCCTTACAAGGCATTTCCTGATAAAAACCTTGGCAACAGTTTAAAGGTCCCAAACCAGTCGACAGAATCCTTGTTTCGTTACTTCCGTGAATGTGCGTTCACAAAACAATCGCCTTTCATGCATATTGTAGTTGCGCGTTGGATAATGTGTGTGTTTGTGTTTAGCGGGTTTGGCGTAACAGACTGATTGTTAGTTTACGGCTTGTGGTAATGAGCGGCGCCGCGCTAATGCTCGCGGAGGATGTGGCATTTATGAATTAACCAACAGATCGAACGTAAAGGCAAACTTAGACGTGATATTTTTTGATTAAAAAAAAAGGGGAAATTATGACAATTTGCTATCAAATTGTAAATGTACCAAAGTTCTCCCTCTTCCGTCTTTCAAACCTGAAATTATGCTAGAAGTGGTTGACAAAAGTAATCTTAATTATGTTTATTGTGTACGGCAGGCCAGAAATTGATTGGTTCGACTGTAACAACCATTAGCTTGACAATTTCCATTCGGGTCTATCCGGAATTCCGGAGTAACTGTCCGGAGTTCGGCATGTCGTTATGTCGCGTTTACACGCTCGCGTTCAATACGACATTCAACGGGCACAAACACAAGCACAAGCATGTAAACGGGCTGTTCGACTGTTTGAATGTGCACTTGTTTGGCGAGCCCGGACCGCAGGGCTGCTCGCCGTGCTGCTTGCCGGGCTGCGTGGCTCGCGTGTAAACCTAGCATTAAAGTGCACTCGTTTGATGGCTCTACCAATCTATTGGCTTCTATTGCGATCAATAAATCAATCTTACTAATGGTTGGAAAACCTGACTGGGAACAGTTGAATAGGTAGACGGCAGACGGTAGCAAACTTATTCTCGGAGAGACAATTTTTATCTTAACTGCTGAGTGTGTATCGTGTAATCATCATCATCAGCCTATATACGTCCCACTGCAGGGCACAGGCCTCCTCTCAGTATGAGAGGGCTTGGGCTATAGTTCCCACGCGGGCCCAGTGTGGATTGGGAAGTTCACACACAACGTTGAATTACTTCTTCGCTGTGTGCAGGTTTCTTCACGATGTTTACCTTCACCGAATAGCTCGTGATAAATATCAATTTCGATGTCGCGCATAAATTCCGAAAAATTCAGAAGTGCGAGCCCGGGGTTTGAACCCACGATCCTCTGCTTGAGAGGCCACAGGTCGAACCGCTGGGCTACCACGGGTAATCGTGTAATCGTAGATAGGCTCGTGTCGACTAGTAATTTCCTGACGTCTCTAGTTAGACAGTGACGGTATAGTCTATCTCTCTATCTTTATATCTCCGAGCTACTTGATCGCTTATTACTTAGCTTAATAGCTCTAGCCATTAAAGTTCACATCGAGCAATTATATTGAAGCCAATAACGCGCGTTGCGAAATCTTGGGGTTAAATGCAAACTTTAAGTAAGCTTCAAGTTTTTATGCCTTTACGATCGGTTTACTGTTAGCAAGCTTATTTATTGCCTCTATAGGACCAGCGTAGGCATTTAAATTTGTATAATCATATAAATTATAGTCCTCGGCAAGTTAAATGGCAAGATTTTTGTAGAGGGGTAACTTTGTCTGTCGCTTTAACCTAAAAAAGGTAATGGTGTCAACAGTATGTTGGTTATTTCCTGTGTGGTGTCGGGATAGAATAACATCCCTCCATTTCTTCCGTGAATGTCGTAAGAGGCGACTTTAGAAAAAGGTTTTGGTATGCTTTACGCGACATGCCAGCAACCTGTCACTATTTTACCTCTTCCATGAGTTTCCAAAACCCTGAAATTGTGCTGAAGCGTCAAATTTTTTTTTTGTCATTATCGCATTTTGTGTGCTCTGCCTGCCCCATTTGGGTTAAAAAGGCGTAAATATTTTTTAATGTTAATTCTTAAATGTGTCATTACCAACTGAATCAGCGTCCGCAGACTGTCGCGTGTACACTGTCCCATATCAACCAACGCCTTTACACAGGCGTGATTGTATATATGTTTAAAAATAGCTCAAACTGGTCCAAATTTATCGCATAAGCGTGAAGATGAAAGCCGCGGAGATGCGCGCGCAAGATCAAGGTCACACTAACACTAGTGTGTGTGTGTGTGTGCGCACACTAGCGCGTGCTGATAACGCATCTGTATCGGCGCCGGCGCCGCGCCGTCTGCGCAGCCCATTAGTGCAGGGCAATCATTCGGCGGCTCGCGATTTGCATAAATAGTTGCTTCTTTAAATAGATTACAAGTGTAAATGTAATCGTTTGACTGGGCAAATGGCTAATCTCGACTCTGATTGCCTACATGCACCTTTAGATTTTGTTTAAATACTAGAAGTGGCTGCGAAACGTTTTGGGAACACAGACGTGATTGTGTGTATATATGTCACCGGAAAATAACACATTCCGTAAGTTTATAAATTTCCTAGGAAGTTTATAAACTTTCGTAAGATTCCAAACGGGAGACAAAAAATGTTATTACGCCCACATTTTTGCAAAATTTAATATAATCTAACCTAACCTAACCTAATCTAACATAAATAGGGCTAATCTGATCTAAATTAACATAATCTAACCTAACCTAACCTAACGTAAATTGATTATTTTACGGAAATGCGGCCGTAAAATAGTACAATTTGTCTGTCGTTTGGAATCTTACGGAAGTTTATAAATTTCCTGAAAATTTTTAGGAAATTTATAAACTTACGGAATGTGTTATTTTCCGGTGACATATACATACATACAAACTAAATTTTGTTTATAATATGAAAGTTGATAAAAAATAAACATTTTAAACATTGCCGTGTTATCCCCGGTTTGGAATAAAACCTCTCCATTTCTTTCACGAATGTCATAATCCTATACCTTTAAACGAGCAATTCTTGTATATATATTTATAAATATATACCAGCTATCTCGGAAACGGCTCTAACGATTTTCATGAATTTTTTTATATAGACGAGGATTAGAGTTTTAAGTTTATCTACATAAGTGGTTTTCCCGGGAAAACGCGATTTTCCGAGAAAAAAAATAAAAACCGGGATATGATTTCTTACTTACTGAATAATCCGAGCAAAGCTCGGTCGCACAGCTAGTAGGTGACTAAGGGAGCACTGGCAACCTATCAGTATTATGCTAGAAGTTAGTACAAAACGTAATAATTGATAAAACTCAACTCATGGTTTTGTAAATGTAGTAAGCTTTTTGTATGATCTGCAGTCCCCATAAGCAATCTATGAAAATACAGATGTGATACATGTAGGTACGCAAGATTTGAAACCGGTCACTACTACACTGCCCTGCACTTACCTTTAGTTACTTTTACAGGCCTCGGCCTTTGACACCGTGTTAACTTAATGAACGACAGTAATTTGGACACAATCACGTCGCAAAATGTGCGTAATTACGTCCACTAATGAGGGGTCGTGTGGCAACTTCACACGGGATCAATTGCCGTAATGATGTGTTCGACGCTGACAAATTACGCTGGGATGAGATCGCGATGATTAGCGATGACCCGACGACCTGAGTTTAGGACAGCAACAAAGTATGAATGAAAAATCCACGAACATAATTTGCCTTTAACGTTTATGCTTGTCGTTAAACTTCTAGGAGATGCTTGCGTGCGCATTGATTCTGCATTTTTTGTTTTGTGCTAGGATTTTGGGTCAATGAGATGAACCGATGATATCTTTATCTATGGGTTCTATGGGCTCTATTCATTAAGATTGTCAGATATTTTTAGATAATATGTATCCGTGGTACACGGCACAGATTAAAGTCACTAGTCAAACTATTGCGCTATTATATTTTTTATCTTTACAATTTCACTGTCCTAATAGAATCTTCAGTTTATGGTATCGATTACTATATTGAACAAAAATAGCAGGCCATAGTTCAGTGTACTTGTTTCGGTAGTGATCGGAAATAAATAGAAACAATTTTAACAGTCTGCTGTTAGTATCTGAGAAAGGAAACTAAGTAGGGATTTTAATTACGTAACACTCATTAGCGTTAGCAAGATAATTGAGAATATTGGATAAGAATCAGGAATCGGCGGTTAATAAAATATTACATCATGAATACTTGTTCAAAAACGTGAACACAGAGACTCTACACTTCAAGTACATTTACCATTACGTGATCGGAGGATCAATTGAGACAATTTACGTCAATGTATAGCTTTACCTATCAGTTTAAGCAAATCGCGCCGCAGTGATCCAACACTTAGCATAGTTGTGATATAATTTGCGCTCTGTATGCGCGGCGCGCTTGCGCAGCATTCGGTCAATACTTCACGTCGGGATCACTAATGACCATAAGTAGATACTTGGCGAGACGAGCTAACAATAAATTGTTTTACTAGTATTTTAAAAAGAATCTGTACCGGTCATCGGTCAAAAATATGGTTTGTAAAAATTATGGACTAATTTTAAACGCAGAAAATTGCTTGTGACAAAAAATCCCTGCCTCTCTTAAACCTAAATTGAAAGGTGAAGTTTTACATACGAATTCCCTTTATACACCCGTTGCTATTACATAAACCATGGATTAGATGGTAATTTGCGAAATCCCTACTGGATACAGAGTTCTATCCCGATAAAAAGCCACAGTTAAATCTATAAGCAAACTCGTAATACATAATACCGATGAAATATCATTGCATCACAAGAGCTTACGTGTGTCAGATCCGCCGTCCATAGTGTCGATCGCACATCCGCGTTGCGACACCACCCTAATCAGATTACTCTATTGAAACTCTGTTGTAAATCAAAATTACTATCTGTTTGTCCGAATCTATACAATTACTGGCGCCTCGCGCCCTCCTATTACGTAAGTCGACGTCGCCATTGCTCGGATTGCGCGGCGAGCGATGCGCCGGCGACGCCCCCGCTACACGCGGAGTTGACAGACGTTTAGCATTCGAGAGAACTTTGTTTCACATCATTATTTAATACTAGCTGACCCAGTGAACTTCGTACCGCCTTAGAGTAGCTTCGATGCACTACTTTATTTTGTATTTTTAAAATTTTCTGAGTTTTATTAATATTTTTTACAATCTACAGAGTATTAGAACACTACAACAAAAACAGCCCAATCGGTCTAGCCATTTTCATGTTATGGCGTGACAACGAGAAACGGGTTTCATTTTTATTATTTCATAAAGTCCGAAGTCTTCCAAATAAAGTCAAAATTTGCGATAGTCAACGGACTTTTAATTTTTTTAGCGCGTTTAATCGTAAAACGTGTCACCGGTTTTAGTAACACACACTCTACATTTAAGTCTAAACAGTCCATTTTTCTATTGAGCCCATATTGTATTTATTATCAATGAAACGAGAGTAAGTGGTAAAGCGCGTCGCGGATGCGCTAACGAGCGGCGCGAATGCCCAAACGCACGCTTGTTCGCCGCGTGCGCTGCCGCGGCGTGCAAATACGCACAGCCACGCTTGTTTACTACTTATCTCTGACGTGGAGTTTTATTTTGTTTGACCTGCCCCAATGTCTGACTGTAATCAAATCTTGCGAGTTAAATTTGATCCACTTCTCGATTACTGATTGAGTTGAAATTTTGAGTACTTGTGCAAGCCGGATGTCAGTGCAATATTCTAATAGTAGGACTCTGGTGGCAAAGCCTAAAGTTTAGGCTTAGGCCCTAAACCGTCTCCGCTGGAGGGAACTCTTCAACTGTTCTTTCGGTTGACTTGAATGACTTGAAATTGGTTATCCATTATTTAGTATTACAGTTGGCAAAAAATATAGTCACCAAAAAATTGCATTGAAAATTGCATTATTTATCTGAAATGTTACATTGCTAATGTTTTTACCCTTGACATTGGGGTCATAGTCTTTTGTGTTGCGAAAGAGTAATTATTTACAGTTTACTTTCTTGTGTTTATTTGAGGCTTAGATTATAGTTTTTTTTATCTGAGTACCAACTCCAGTCCATTATATTGTACTTTGACTTTTCTTCACTGAGTTTCGTTGACCGTCCGCGGCGTGACGTCAGAGTTCGCACGGCTGTGACAAACCGACCTCACACAGTTCAAATTTATTGACATAGTTTTGAACTTCAACCTGAACTAACTTGCCACTTTGCCAATGTTTAATACGTTACTTTTCCCGGTACATTTCAAATAGTGGCTGACGTTCGTACGTGCTAACTTCCGCGCAAACAAGGTGGCTATGCTACGCTATTTGACCGTTTGGTCCGAGTTTGCTATCCCTGCGCACGCGATCCTTTAGGTCGCATAATTCAGAAAGTAAGGATACCCTAGCCTATTAATTTGCTAATTTTCTTTGGCTGTTGATTACTGTTGTTTTACTTGAAAAATTGTGCCTGTAAAATAGTAAATTTTTGCCATCGACATTACGTAAATTTTTAATCGTTGTCGAATGTAATAATTCAGAAAGTAATGATACAATAGCTAACTAATTTGCTAATTTTATTTGCTGTCGACTGTTGTTTTAGTTTAAAAATTAAATATCTCTGTCAAATAGACTAGTACATTTTTTGCCATCGATACACATGTAATTTTTTAATCGTTGTCAAGTGCATGAAAGAAAAAAATACAGAAATACAGAAAGTAATGATACGATCCTGACGCGATTTTTTCAGCTGTAGATTACTGTTGCTTTACTTAAAAATAGTCAAATAAACAAATGCATTTTTGCCATCGACATATGTATTTTTTTTGTCGAGTGTAGTAACTGTGTCTTGTTTCTGCAGCAGCTCTACACGGAGCCAGTGGCGCAACGCATCAGTATGCGCGGGCGCCGGCGTTGGCCAACTGCTTTTCCTAACCCGCGAAGGACGCGTGACGCAAGCGGCCCTAAGGGTCAACTGCTTGGTCTAGGAGCTGGTGTCCTGGCGAAGGTATTAAGGGATCGATGACTATTTGTTTGCTGTTGTTTCAAATGTTTATCTCTTGTACCGCATGGATCGGTTGGGTTTTGATAGTAAAATTGTTATCAGTCAGATTCAGCGTTGGGTGGAAAACGCAAGCTTATTATGACTGATAGAGTCCGATGAAATAAAAAAAACTTGTTAGATAATTTTAACAAGATTTCAATTATATAGTGTTTTAATCTTTGGTGAAACAAACGTCGTGCTCTGCTTCAGTCAACTCATGATCACGGTCGCTGTAACGCGGCCGAAACGTCGAGAGGTAATTAAAAATACCGTGATTAACTACATATACATAAATATAAGATTTCAACTGTCGATTATGTAAGTAGGTTGCGTTTCTTATTTAGATTCACGTTTAAATCATGTTAATTAAACGTTCCTAAAGCACTTATTGGCACGCTAAAGACAATGCGAGTTTGACCGGTGGTTACAATTGACGTAAATAGTAAAGAGGGCGGCGGAAACGAGTCGGAAGGAGGGCGCTTGCGCAGGCTTGTGTAACGCTTTGTTTGGCGCATGCGCTTCGGGTTTCCTCCAGAGGGCGCTGGCAAATGTCACCGACAGTAGGTTGGTCGCGCGGTGTAACCGCCGGCCGCGCACATGGCGGCGTTACCTAACCGCGCGTCTGACTAGCTTTCTAATTCATTGAATGTCACACGATTTTGGCCCGAAATAATTAAGTTTTTCGGTCGCCGATTACCGTTAATGAGCCGTGACAAGGAGGGGGGGGCGGCCGTGACCCGGCGAGGTCGCGGGTCGCGGCCCGGGACGCAATCCGCGGACTTATCGTCTAACTCCTTCGGTGCTCCGTTTCTTTTTGACAGCACTAAGCCAATCTTCAAAATGATGACTAAATCAGTGTAGTCCGATTGGCTCGTTATATCGTAGCGTCCGCGAACGAGTTAGACACTAAGCCTTGTTTTGATAACGAATGAACCGAACCGTAAATATCACACACAAACACTGTTGAACATAGGCACGATCCAAAAAAACAAACGGTTAAATAAAACAAGGGCGGAATCCTTGCCCACGCGCTGAAAATTCACAAAAAAACAAACCGAACAACACAAAAGAACTTAAACTAAAACAAACCTTCGATAGCACTGAGCCGTCTGTGTCCAGGGAGCTCACAACAAGCACTGACGGGGAATCGAACCGGCAATGCTATCGAAAGTGCCGCGAGTGTCGCAACAAAGGTTGGCAACGCTAGAAGTACGTACCGTGCGAGCGGGCAGGGCGGGCGCGGCGCGGCGAGTGAGCGCGGCCGGCGCGCGCGCCGCGACTAGCCGCCAGCCCCTCCCCCTTCAGCCTGAAGGCACCAGATTTGCATTTCCTAAAAGCTTCATTTTTCGCATAATTAGAGAGATATCTATCTCTTTAGTAGTCCTCCGCAGTTTGCCATGTGTTTGTTGTCTGAGTGCGACATCATTTTATTACATACATACATACATACATACAATCATGCATGTATTCCCAAACGAGGAAGGCAGGGCAAACAAAATGCTACATAGACAAAACGATGATTATTTCTATCGTATTCTAGCGTCATATTTTTAGGTTTTGAGGTGGTACGTACAGGTAATAGTAACAGATTGCTAGCATATCGCCCAAAGTATACCTTAACCTATGTCCTTAGTCGCCTCTTACGACATCCACGGAAGAAATGCCCGTTATTCTATATCCGACACCACACGGGTTCACGGGGGAATTTTACTTCTAACGCTGTTATAGTCATCTGCAGAGTTTGCTATGTGTTTGTCGTCTAAATGGTAATTCCAAAATTACTGAAATCCCTTCCCCTTCAGCCTGGAGGCGCCAGATTAGCATTTCCTAAAAGCATAATTTTTTCCGCATAATTAGCCACCAGAAATGTGCTATGCTGATGCTACGGATGCGCTTGATATCCACCAATCATATTCATTCGTGCACATAGCATAGCATCGGTGGAAACGGATTTCGTAGCGCTGCTTAATGCATCTTCGCAGCATAGCTGCATAGCACATCTCTGGCAGCCTTAGATATATGTGCCATTCCTATGCGACGAGCACCGGAGTACAGGTAGACCAAAGAGATACATACATACATTACATACATATTCTCACGCCTGTATTCCCAAGAGGGGTAGGCAGAGCACATGAATTAAAAAATCCAGTGCCACGTTTAGCAATTTCAGGGTAGCCAGATGGTTAAACGTGATATTGCAGTGACAGGTTGCTAGTCCATCGCCCACAATACACTAACCCTTTCCCAGAGTCGACTCTTGCGACACCCACGGGAAGAAACCAAAGAGATGGCGGGACAATTTGAATCGTTTCAGACCTGACTGGCGGGATTTGTCTAAAAAGAGAGAAGAGTGGAAGGAAAAAGGAAATGCTTTTGCCCAGCAGTGGGACACTATACATATAAGCTATAAAAAATACAGCCGAATTGAGAACCTCCTTTTGTGAAGAAAAAATAGATACTTAGATAGTATCATACCTGTTGGGTATGAGTGCGATAGAAATTTATTATCACCACTGTAATGTTATAGTCCTCTGCAGAGTTTGTCAGGTGTTTGTTGCCTAAGTGCGCCAATTCTAAGATTACTGAAAGAATTTTAATGTGAGGCTACAGTGGTCAGCAATAAACTTGACAAGACTGTAAACTGTAAGTGGTGAGACACATCCACATTTAGTACACTATGATTGTTTTTATGTAAATTTTTACCATTTTTTTTTGTAATATTTTTTTTTTGTAATTTATTTTTTTGTTTTGAAAAAATGACTTTCTGCCAAGTTTCTTGCGGCGTATTCTTCTTGGCAATGATGGTCTTTCCAAAGCGCTGGTAAAATCAAAAATGACGTGTGAAAGTGCTCTTAGGAGCCTATTTACATAAATAAAGTTTTGAATTTTGAATTTTGAGAATAAATTCACACGTTGCTTTTTTCCGCTAAAAGTGACGATCTGGCCTCCATCATTTAAAATCAAGTTTTTTGCCGACCGCTTCACCTCGGACTTACCCTCATCACTTAAAATTAAGCCAAGATTACTGCCAACTATTGCTTGTTATAAAGTTACTTCCATTTTTCACTATTAGGGATTCCATACAACATCACGCCTGTTGTTCCAAATAGGGCAGGCGCTAGGCGGAGCACACGGAACGTTGCATAGTCAAAGATATGCATATGACTATTCCACGCTCACAGCCACTTCTTTGAATGAGGTTTGATGGACAATTGACAGTCAATTGCCTGAAGCATACATACAGAACCCTATTTCCTTAGTCGCCTCTTACGATATCCACGGAAGAAATGGAGAGGTGTTATTGTAAACGTCGCAAATGATTAAGAGGATAGGAATCGCATCACTTCTCCATACAAACGTAGTCCCCTGTTTTCTCCCGGAATAATGATATTAGAGCATTTTTTTTTTCACTAAATTTGTATCTGTTGTGGCTATACCCCTATGATTTGCTTTTATCGATTTTCTAAATAAAAAACATAAAAAAAAAATAAAAAAATAGAATATCGATAAAAGCAAATCAATAGGGGCATAGCCACAACAGATACAAATTTAAGGAAAAAAAAATTTTTGCTATATGTAGAGCAAGGTAAAATTTTTGGTATAGACCTTATCGGTTTAGGTAGTTAAAACAATATAAACAATCTTGCGTCATGTCTTTTTGTTGAAATACACAGTCTAAAAATGAAAATCGTTACACTATACAATTCAATTATGAAAGTAAACGATTTTTTCATACCTAAATTGTAAAATGAAAAGATTTCGATTTATAAAGTGTATGTTTAAATAAAAAGACACGTCAAGATTGTTTACATTGTTTTAACTACCTAAACCGATAAGGTATAATGTCATTATTCAGGGAGAAAATAGGGGACTACGTTTGTATGGAGAAGTGATGCGACTCCTATCCTCTTAAGGGTTTCAGTTTAAAGCCCTAAAGTGTAAGGAGTAGTGTCTTTTACCCGGAGAGTCTCGTTGTTAAGTTTCATGATCGCAAGTGCTAAATACTATCCACACTGCTTTGCCGCCCCCGTAACACTGCTTAAAAGTTAGTTTATTTTCCAAATACTTGCTTTATGCCATCCAAAGGCCAAAAGCTGCTTATCCTTGTTAAATGTCGTTGGTTAACATAGGGACTCTATAACAGTCTCGTAAAATTGTCTACATTTTAGATATAAGATAAATTTTTGCATGCCAATATATTTGGCTGCACATGTCACAGCACAAAAATACTCCTGTACAACATTTTTCTACCATGTTCTAAGCAAATAAATATTCATTTCATTTCAAATAAGTTGTGGTGTGGTTTTTAATAAAAAAAATTACAATTTAATGTACAGTCGAACCGGTCGATGCCGTCTGTGGCCATTAGTGCCGCAGCAGAAGTCTCAGTCCTAGTTGATCAAGAACGTCTCTGTCCATCACAGCCTTAACACAGACATTAAGAACGGAGTAAAAACAACAAAACAACCTCTTCTGTATGGAGAAATTTTGCGTCACATCAAAAGTAAGTCGAGATTGAAAGATTTGTCTGAAGCTAGCACACCCCTGGTATTTCGACATGCACATCCCTTCCGAGCGGTATTTGGCACGGATTTGTTATATTTTATTGCATATTATTAAGTTACTATCCATAATTTAGGCTTCAAGTATTTAAAAAAAAAAGGTTTCTGTGTCAAATTTCTGTTAATAAATTATTATTTTTCTTTCTTTAGACAGACGGATTAGGCGGACTAATTTCATGATGTAAGCGGTTACCGGCGCGCGCCCCGAGATGGCGCGTGCGTTTGCGCCATTTCCGCTGCGCCCGCGCCGGCGCTTCCGGGCTCGCTGGACCAATATTTACCCTTGCAGAGAAGGGCGCTTTTGTAAGATACTTACGTTAAACAATTTTCTACGAATCTTGTGTAAAAAAAATTGCTAATTTAAATATTTAATTCATTGTTTGGATGTGTAACGTTTGGTTTGTTTTGCATATCCCGTTGGAAATACAGACAGGCGGGATGTTGACTTATGTTTGGACATACATACATCACGCCTGTATTCCATAATAAGGCACACGAAACGCTACATAGACAGAACCACAATTATTACACGTTTCATGGCCACTTCTAGGATTTTTTTGGGTTTTTAGTTGGCAGGTATAATAGTGAGAGGTCGCCTAAAATATTACCTTAACCTAATTCCTCAAACGCCTCTTACGACATCCATGAAAGAAATGGAGGGATGTTATTCTAAACCCGACACCACATGGAAATTATGTTTGTACCAGTGTACTATCATTCAGTTGATCATTTTAATAATTTTAAACAAAAAAAAACCGACTTCAAATTAGCAATATTTTGAAAGTATTCTGTTTACTGAATGTAAAATCTTGACTTCATCGACAAATTACAGAAAACGCCGTACATCTCCATGTAAAATTTGAAGAGTTCCCTCGATTTCTCCAAGATTCCATCATTAGATCCTGTTGTCGTGCCAATGGGACCAATTTCGAGTTATACCCTTTCGATTAAAAAAAAATTTTGAAAATCGGTCCACGGGTTTTCGAGATATCGAGTAACATACACACAGAAATAAAAAATAAAAAATAAAATAAAAAAGAAATAGTTCGAATTGAGAACCTCCTCCTTTTTGAAGTCGGTTAAAAATATAATTGAACTTAAGATATAATACGAGAGGGCTTGAGCTGTATATTAGTGCAGATTAGGAAACTTCACACACAACATTGTCTACCTCATCACTGTGTGCGGGTTTCCTCACAATTTAATCCTTCACCTTAGCTCATGGTGTAAAAGAAATTCGATTACAAAAAAATCGGAGGTCGAGCTTGGTATTCGAACCCACGACCCTCAGGTTACAGGTTAAGTAGCTAGGCTTTCACGGCTCCTCGTCAATAAAGAAGGACAAACATTTCAGCATCTCCCAAAACTGTTTATAATTAGAACCTTGTCACGTCAGTCAGCGCGACAGGTGACAGGCGCCCGTGACAGGCGCCCTGCGCCCGCGGCCTCCGCGCGGCAGGTCACTCTCTGGTTCGCAACCTGTGCCGCAATAGGTCGCTACCAAATTTGAATGTGTACGTTAGTTGCGTACGGTCAAGTGAAAAAATGAACATTGATGGGTTTTCAATATAAAGGTACCATCGCGAACAGGGATTGTTGAGCCACTTGCCTATGTTTGTAACTTGGTCGTGTAATACTAATCCAATAGCTGACATCTAGTCCGTCACATCGGTCATTGATTACACGTCTAAATTGCGAACAGTGGCAAGTGGCTCAACAATCCCGGTTCGTGACTGTACCCGTTTTACCTTAATTACCCTTCATGTATACATACATCATGCCAGCATTCCCAAATAGGGAATACAGAGCATATGAAACGCTACACAGACAAACTAATTATTTCACGCTCTGTGGGCCACTTCTAGCATATTTTTTTGATTTTGAGTTGCCAGGTATATAATAGCTTAGTATGTAATAGGTTGCCAGCCTATCGCCTAAAATATACCTTAACCTATTTCCTTAGTCACCACTTACGACATCCACGGAAGAAGGGAGGTGCTATTCTAAACCCGACACCACACGGATGTAGTAGTTTTGAAAGTAAAGTAAGTTGTAGAGTGCAATAATCGCAGCCTTCGCAGGGGGTCCCGGACCGGCCCGCCGCGCACACACCTCACCTCTCACACGGCGATCACATTTCGACATAATCATAATATTCACAATGTTCCAAGAATCACGAGTTGAGGAAAAGTAATATGTAAAGTTGTAAAAGAGAAGGATAATGCTTTAATGATGAAGTCCTATCCATATCCTATTTATATCGGGGTCGCACTGAACAGATGCCGCAACATCATGCTGAGTGCGGACCTTTTGGCGCTATTTGGCATGGAAGTGTTATCTGTAGGTAACATTTATTATTGCATACATGCCATTTAGTTATTACCAGCTGAACCGGCGAACTTTGTTCCGCCTGAGACAGTGAATGAGCAGACTTTTGATTTAAAAGTACCGGGATAGCATGAGTTATATACGGCCGCACAAACACGACTTTCTTTTATGTATTAGTATCTTATGTCTTTTCCCTGGAGGTTTGAAACCTATTGAAGCTATATGTTCAGGCGTTCTCGAGTTATGAATAGTATAGTTTTATAGGTATACGTACAGATATAGAAAAACAATATATCAGCAGTAACTCTAGAACAGCTAAACCAATTTAGATGATTTCGGATTAGTTTGAATCGTCACAACCGTGGTTAACAGAAAAAGTATTAAAAAAGTCATAAAAACCTTTGATTTGAAATGCTGACATAATGTTTTTAGGGTTTCGTACCGAAAGGGTAAAAACGGGACCCTATTACTGAGACTTCGCTATCTGTCTGTCTGTCCGTCTGTCACCAGGCTGTATTTCACGAACCGTGACAGCTAGAAAGTTGAAATTTTCATTATACCCACTTAATTGACTACGACAGTTTCATGTATGTTTTTAATTTGATTGAGGCGTGACTAGTTGCCAGCCTGTTTCCTCCCGTAACCTATTTCCTTACCCACTTATAAAGGAATACATACATATTCTACATACATATTCTCTCGCCTGTATTCCCATGAGGGGTAGGCAGAGCACATGGATTCTAAAATCCAGTGCCACGTCTAGCAAATTCAGGGTAACCAGATGGTTAAACGTGATATTGCGGTGACAGGTTGCTAGCCCATCGCCCACAATACACTAACCCTTTCCCAGAGTCGACTCTTACGACACCCACGGGAAGAAAGGGGGAGGTGCTATTCTAACCCGGCACCACACGGCAAAAAAAGTAAAATGTTTAAGAAAAATTAAGCTTTGAATCCGATAATAAGAAGACGCCGAAAATAACTAAATTTGAAAAATAGTAACGTAAAGGTAATCGCGTTTTATTGGTCGTTTCAACAGGTCGATGTAAACCATCGATACACCTATTAATACACCTATGTTACCAACTTATATTATTTTGCTAACTTGAGCGCGCTAAACTATCGTTAGATTGAATGTTTAGGATGTGCCGTGTTTTTTGTGTACGATTGTTCTATTTCCATTGTTTGTTGTTCTTTTAATATATTTATATAGTTTGAACTCCGCTTTCAGTGCACACTTAGAGAACGTTTAAAAATGCTCGGAGTACTTAATTTTGATTGTTATGTGCATACGAAACCAGAGTAATTTCATTCGCCAGGCAAGTGGTACGTACCATCGAACCAATCGATTACTGACCCACCATAGAACCCATTCACAGTGAACGTCATAGTGACATTGCATTGCTTGACAAAGGAAATGTTTATGACGTTTATTGTGACAACGTTCTGCGGTGGGTCAGAAATCAGTTGGTTCGATAGTACAAGCGATTTGAAATCAGCAAAGCTTGAAATCAGCAAAGCTTATAAAGGAATGAAAGTAATCATAATCACAAACAATATAAAAGAAGACGAACACGTTTATTGTGGAGCGATCGCACTAGTTCAGATGATCTAATAAGTGTTGTGGCACCCAGTGACACAGTTGTCGCGGGGGTCGCTGACCGGCGCACGCGCTTGCGTCAGCGTTACGTGCGGCTGAGCATGTACTACATTACCTACAAGAAGTGCAATACACTGTGTGAACTGAAATATGCAGCTCATTAACATACATATAATCACGCCTGTGTTCCCAAAGGGGGGTAGGCAGAGCACACGAAATGTTACATAGATAAGCCATGCCAAATATAAAAGTCAACGGTTGAAAAATAAGTGCCGGTGGTTTTCAATTTTCGCGATAAACTCTGTAGTATCGATATCCTCATTTGACCTCAACTTTTTGTGTCCACAGCGCAGCACAGTAATAAAGTTTTCCTTTGAAGAGCAATGCAATGTCACTAGGACTTTAACTCTAAACGGATTCTATGGTAGATCAGCAGGACTATTGTCTAACGAACCAAATTTTTTATTTTTATTTGGCAGTTGTTATCAAAAATCGGTTCGAAATAGAAACGTTTTAAAGCGAACTGACACTGAAAATGTGAAATTAAAAACGATTTAGAATTTTGATGTTTCAGACAATAGCGCTACAGGAATCAATTGACCCTAGAGTAACGATTAAGTAGAGACACACTTTAGTCCCCAGTTGTCTGTCCGTCTATCCTAGCAGCTTGCTCAATAAGGAAAGACCCGATAACCCGCATGAGTCGGCGCGGCTGGCAAAGCCCGCGTCCGCGCCCGGGTTGCCTCGACATTTGATTTTGCAACGACGGCAAATAATTGTAGACACGTGTTTTACGCGAGTTCCTTTCGCTGTTTAAATACTTTAAATAGGTATGAGGAAACGGCGGATGTGTAAAATAAAAAAAAAAGAATTGATTGGATGAGTCTACTGTCTGCAATGTATTTTACTTTATGTTTGTTCTTCGAAGGTAGGTAGCGACGAACTAATTAATTCCTGACCAGCCATAGAAGTTATTTACAGTGAACGACATAGTGATATTGCTAGGATCGGCAACGGAAGTTTTTATAACGTTTGTGTGTTTTGCGGTCGGGCAGGAATCAATTGGTTCCAAATAATTAATATATAAGAACAATATACAAACAAACATAATTAGTGCAGTGTCGTTGTGCCAGAGACGCAAGATGATATCAAGAAATTACTCGATAGTTATGATTAAACTAAAACTTTCTTTTTAATTTACGAATTTAGAGTCAATTTAGCCAATTTATTTTAGTTTTGGAGTAAGTCAGTCTTAACCGCTTTTTTCACGTGAAAAATTTATTTACACGCGTGTAAGGAGTGATTTAGGTGAGGTGGAAAGCGCTCTTGTATGAATATACAAGAGAATTCTTATATCCAGAATTACACCTGTAATTGTTGACTTATTGTTAGAGTAATTACAGTTGACTTCAATTACTAATTACTAGTAGGTGTTGTACTCTAAGTATTGTATGAGTATGACTCTTGATTACACATTAACTAATGACAAAAAAAACTAGACAGGATATTACGCTAGTTTGTTACGTCGTTACTTTTGAGTTGCTTTCAGGGCCAGCTAGACCCGCTTGGGCAACGGCACGCCAAGTAGGATAACAGTTATTTTGAAAACCGCCGACCGGGCCTATTCGGGCCTCGGTGTGCCAATGCCCATAAACATTACGAAACGCGGATTTCTATAAAAATTAATAGGCATTCGACCAATTAGCACCTCGAGGGGATTTATCAAGACTGCGGCGCCTGCGCTGTGACCGACCGCCGTGCAGGTAACATGCGAGAGGCAAATCGAAAAAGCTATGAACGTGATGGGTCGACAGCGGATTCGAAGTGACGATTTCAATATATTGAACGTAATTTTATTATCATTTCAAAATTTTCTCTATATTTTATGTAAAAGCTTCTAAAAAGGTTTTTACTTCTTTGTTTCAATAAGTTACATTATTTTTGTGTGCAGGAAATCCAAATCTGTCATTGACTACACTAGGGGGTTACCTTCTAACGGCACCCCCAATATTCAGTTATCGTTATTACTTCACGTTTTGTAGCTACATCTAAGCTTAATATTAGGTAACATATGGAAGAGGTGTAATAGTAAAAGGATGTTAGCCTGTCGGCTAAAACATACCTAAACCTATTTCCTTAGTCGCCACTTACGACTTCCGCAGAAGAAATGTAGAGGTTTTATTATAATCCAACACTACACAGAAACGAAACATTACATTCTCAAATCCGTAACTATTTTATGCTTTGCAGCAATTTAGCTTAATTTTAGAAAGAGGTAAAATAGTCACAGATTGCTAGCCTGTCGCCTGCGTACCTTAAACTTACCATCATACACAGGCTACCAACAGATACAATGTCCCTTCAGCTAGCTGGTTGCGAGGTAATGGATATACGACTAATTGCTCATAATTTCTACCAGCCGCTTAGCATATTTTGCATCACAGGTGAGGCTTTAGGCAGCTGCGAACAATAGGCGGGTCGGGGCGCGACCGCTGACGAAAGCGGGCCCTGAACCCTGCGCCCTGAGCTTGCCCAATCAGCAGCATGTCTCATTTGCAAAATTAAGATATACTAAGCAAGCCTATGTGGCTAATGGGGTAGGCAAAGCGCATGAAACATGACGGATAAAACCATGATTATGATTATTTCTGACTTTGCAACCACTTTCTATTTTCAAACCTAAAATTAAAGCTAGAAAGTTAAATTTTAGGATTGAAAACAGAAGGAAGAGGTAGTAATAGATAGAAATAATAGTAATAGGTTGCTAACCTGTCACCTAAGGCATACCTTAACCTATTTCCTTGGTCGCTTCTTACGTTATCCACGGAACAAATGGAGAAGTGTCCATCCCGACACCACACAGGAAGCAAGCATCACCAGCATGTCTTATTTGCAAAATTAGTGCTGGTATAATTTCCACGCTGTACTGCGCAAGTCCGGGGCGTCCCTGTCGGCCCGTGTGCGGCACCAACACCGCTGAAGATCATGGCAAATCGAATAGACAGTCCTATCCTCATTGGACTAATGTGCATGTGAGGTCCAAAGAGCATTTCGTGAAATGCATTGCGCATACTGCCACACGTCACCACTCGGTGTGCCTACCCCATGCAAGTTCGTACACAGGTAGTCTCTGCTCGCGATTTGGATTATGTATACCCTACTAACCCAGGTCAAGTCATCCGAATCGATCGAACCCGCGTTTAATGGCAATGAATATTAAATATGGCTAATGCTGAGTGGTCGTTGTCGTGAACTTTCTCGCGTTCTCTAATCAGCTGTATAATTGGCGCGGCCTCCGCCGGCGCCTTGGCTTAGATTCCGCTGAAAACTAGATCCGGAGCAGCGCTTGCGCAACCGGCGGCTTGTCCTGACAGGAACTAGTTGGTGACAGGACATTTTTAGGGTTCCGTACCTCTAAAGCTGCAATCACACTGAAATATACAAAGGATGTTAAGGCAAGTAAGTCGGTCGAGGGTGCCCTCGAGGAACATATTTCGACCAGTCCCCTTAGCACGACAGGGCGCGAGTAGAGATACGCAGGACATAGACTATACCTGTCACTGTCTAACTAAAGACGTCAGAAAATGACAGGTAGACTATCCCGCGCGCGACGCGACTAGAGCGTGTTGCCGTGCTAAGCCTAGGCGGTGTTCTAAAGAGAGGCGAAATTAGGTGACGAATGTGAGAGAAGTATGTTAGAATAGGAGCGAGTGGCGCTCTGATGTCTCTGCCTACCTCGCATAGAATACGGCGTGACGTTTATGTATGTAAAAATCGGTGTTTTTATTAAGATTACAAAATTGGTTGCGCATAATATTCAGATATTTCAAGTGTAATTAAATTTCTTTTTATGTTTCTTACTCGGTTTTGGATTAGACCAATTGATGTCAATCTAGCTGGTCTGCCTATCAAACCACTAGTTACCACTCTGAACTGAATTAAGAAGAAGCGACCTTCAAAAAGTCGGACACTCTTTAATTTTGATACAACGCCCAAAACGTGTTAATTGCCTATGATGTGAATATTAAACACTATGCAATACTTACGGCACTTCCTGAAATGTTGATTTATGATAATAACTAAAAAAAAACTGGTTTGTGTATCCTTTTGCAACGATTTTACATAAACGATTTGGCAACGTTAGGGACGTAAGAGGTCGGAGGTCGAAGCGTAAAAGTTTGTGGCAATAGTTATTGTTTTACTCTGCTTATGCATGTATGAGTTGTATGAGCTACGGAGCTGTTGCCACAGGCGCTAAAAGAGGGAGGGGATGAGGAAAACGTCCGGCGCCTCCGGACGGAATGTCCGGTTGTGTAAGTTCAGTACGTCTAGTGTGTTCAAAACGATCATGCAGTCAATAACGATTTCATTTGCAATCGCAAAATTGTATGGGAACTGAGACAGCGCCGCCAGCGGAATGTTTGCACAAATGCCGCGGTCGACACGTTTCCATACAATTCCGTGTTAATTCGCCAATGAAATCGATATCGAATTCATCATCGTTTTGAACCTACTAGACGCTCAGGTCGCGTCGTATCAGTGACCGGAATACGAGGCGAATGCAGTCACCTTTCGTCCCGCAGAATATGTAATCGACTGCACAATATTATGAATACATACAGACATACAGCTACGCACACAAAACGCTACATCGACAAAACCATGACTATTTCACGTTTTGTGGCCAATTCTGGCATTTTTTTTTGGGTTTTGAGTGGGCAGGCATAATAACAGGTTGCTAGACTGGCGCCTAAAACATACCTAAACCTATTTCCTTAGTCGCTTCTTACGACATCAACGGAAGAAACAGAGAAAAGTTATTCTAACCCCGACACCACTCGGATTATTACGAAAATTAATGTCATAAATTACTAACTATTGCCTGCAACAGCTTAGGTATATTTAAACGACCCTAATGAGCCTTCAAAATGTCACCGTCTATCGAAGATCTGGTCTCGTCACTTCTCTCAGGACGCGTCATTTATTACGCGCAGAATATTAATAATAATTGAATTATTCTCGACGCACGATAGATCAAGCAATGTAATTAGCTATCTATGGCTTCACTAGAAAATTAAACAACCCTCAGCAACAAAGTTGAAGAGACTAAATAGCTTGGAAAGTTTGAGAAGTAATTCCGATTTGTACTTGCGAAGTTCCAATTTGTTTTTGCGCGTATACCTGTCTAACCAACTGATTAGTGACTTTAATATTTATTATTCATATTCTTACAAAAAAAATCACCCGTCCGTCGTCCATGTGGTGTTGGTATTACAATAACAACTCTCCATTTCTTCCGTACCTATTAAGAGGCGATTAAGGAATTAGGTTAAGGTACATTTTAGCCACAAAACGTGAAATAGTCGTCGTTTTGTCTATGTAGCGTTTTGTGTGCTCTGCCTACCCCGTTTGGGAATACAGGCGTGATTGTATGTATTGTATGTCTATTTTAGGCGACAGGCTAGCAACACTTTTATTCCTGCCAACTCAAAACTTAAAAAAAATATGCTAAAAGTAGCGACGAAACGCAAAATTTTGTATATCTAGATTCTTGTATTCCGTATGCTCTGCTTACCCCATTTGGGAATACATGCTTCATGTATACATATTATGTATAGGTACTAAAAACTCTCTCAGGTTTATGTGACGCGTTGGTGGATCAAAACATTTCCATACAAAAGACTTCAACGGGTGCAGCTCACGAATATAAAAACAAACTTGGTCAGAAGTTTTATGTTCATAGCTACATAAAAATACTTAGTTTTAATCGAAATAAAGCGGACACAATACCAAATAAGCTGTCTTTATATTGAGACAATTTGTGACCCATGACTGAGTCTCACGGTAGTTTTACACATAAGATCTATTTTTTAATACGGGAGACTAAAATGACATTTCAAGTATTGCCTGTTTTTTTCACTTCATAAATAGTGATGTGCTAGAACCGGTATTTACCGAAAAAAAATGTAAGTGTGCTTGTTAGGTAATATAGTCAAGAGAACAAAACTAAGTAAGTACTACTTATTGTGATAAAAAATTAATGTTTTTATACAATACGACAAAAGACAAGAAATTAAATGAGCCCTATATTTTGACATACTTAAATTTTTCATTTTAATTTTGCGTTCTACTTATAACTTGCGCTGATAACGCCCGCGGCGATTTTTCTCTAGTGGGACAGCAAGTTCTGCGGTCGTGGGCGAGGGCGTTGTAGGCGCCAAACGGGACATACTCGGTGTGACAGCCATTTTTTTTTATTAATATGAAAATAATGATATTTAAATTATAAAACTGGAAAACCTAGTATTCACGTTTCGCGGACGTTTTCAAGCAAATTACATCACATTGAATATGAAACTGTGAAGCCTGCACTAAAAAAAAGCACTTTTGTTTTTCACGTAAATAACGGAGATGCAATCACAATAATATTATACTTACCCCCTATGCTATGCAAAAAATAATAATATTATTTTTGACGATTCGTTTCAATCGAATCAGAAACCGGAATTGTGACAACACTGTTCGTATTAAGCAGGTCACATTATTTTTACGTTTGTCATTTCTAGCTGTCATTTTAGTCTCCCGTACTAAAAATGGATCTTAGTTTTTGCTACAAAGAAAGCAATAGGTCCACAAAAAAACATCTCTTTCTGGAAGCAGTTGATACGTAAACAAATCTGCCCTCTGCTGGAATCATACCGTTTATTATATTGCCTAACCGCCGACTGATTGCGGCGATACAGAAGTGTTGCGAGCGGTGGCAGCGCGCAATGGGAACGCCGATATATCACAACAAACGAGGGCATAAATCTTCGCAGAATTTTCCCGCTGCGGCGACGCGCGAGTAATAGTTGTTGGCTTTCCTGCAGCACGCGCGATTCGTTTCGGCATAGACTTCCTGTCACTTTCAAACGTCTTCAGTTAGACAATGACAGCTATAGTCTATGTCGTGCGCAACGTCGTGCTAAGCGGGCTGCTGGCGTCGAGTTCCAGACTCATACGACGAACTCGGTTCTTACGATAAATGCAAAAATAGCACTAACGTTGTACGATCACATTAGGATACTGATTATTTTGAGATACACATTATTTATTTAAAATAAAGGCACTAACTGGAGATTAAGTAAATGGAACTAATTTACATTTACAGCCAATTGCATAGTAGGTAGTCGTTAAAGCGAAAACGATCAGTCTGCTAATTATTAAATAATTTATGTTTGTACGTAATTACCTAGTATATCCAGAATATCGCCAGTATGAAACAAATAACACATAATAATAATATCATATTCAAGAACATATCAGTAAAAGTATTGAACGTTGCACGATTATTATGCAAAAGGCTCCGTGCTAATGTGCAAAGTCCTCATCAAACATTTTCTTCATACAAGTTCACTTAAAAGCTCTACAAGCGATTTATGTTAGTTTTCAGCTTTCAATATTTCGTATTTGTTATTATAGCGGCTTCAGAAAAATACATAAACATCACCATCATTTGTAAAATGGTGAAAATTCGTTAGCTTTTACAGTTCGTAACATACAATCTGGTGATAGACGAACAAACTGGCACCCTTTCCATGGAACTCTAAAAAAGTAACAGATAATTCTAGATTAGTGAATGTAAATTGATCGCAAGGACATTTACTTCTAGTGCTCAAAGTGACAGTTGAAAGTACCTAATTAATGAAGTGTCGAAATGCTGTTACATTTAGCTGTAATTCAGGTTCCGATAGCCGTGCGGCTGCTGCGCGCGCCGCGGTTGCTACGGGCTTATAGCGATAAAACACATTCACTATGAAAATTAGCATGTTTTCAACATTTTAGAATTTTCAAAAAGCGTATTTAATATTATATTATCAGTCGGACTTCTTCTTCTTTCAAAATCAAAACTGATATTCGATTATTTTTAAAATTTTGGTTAGAAGTAGGTAAGTAAGTATTTTGATAGTTTTAAATATAAAACAAAATAGTATCGAAGGTGGGTGTTATGAGAATTAAAACCAAGGTAAGTTGGATAGATTATTTGATAGACATTTTTGGACTATGAATATTAATTAACTTTGGTTTGCTAACGCCAAAAATGAGTATTTAGATACTCCTTATTGGTACACCAAAATAAAAATGAAACCTAAATAATAATATGTCTTAATAATTACATATATTAAATTTACCCCTTCTCCCCGTGTGTTGTTGGCCTTAGAATCACATTATACCAAGCTAGCAATCAGTCACTAACGTACTTTACGTCTTTTATTTAACGTACAATATGAAGATACACGAAAAGTGGCTTAGAAACCAGAAGTGATCGTAGTTTTGTCGGTATAATGTTTCGTGTGCTCTGCACCTGATTGGGAGCACAGGCGTAATGTTTATGTTTATCGATGTATGTTATGTGTAAATTCGCCTGCTCCGAGAGCCGTCTCATCGACCGCTCTCTGTAACCTCGACGCTGTTACTTTTATTGCATTATCATAGAGAAACCATATACCAGTTTTTTATGAAACACGTGAAATCAATAAATCGATAATAAAATTAATATGACAGAATCGATGTTGTAAGTCGATAGGCTCAGCTGGGGTCCTCGCAACCGACCGGCGCGCTTATTGTCTAACTCGGTCGCGGTAGTCGCTGACTTGACCGACGAAAGCTGTTATCCATCATACAGGTACAGTTACCTTGATGACAATATCGGTATTCGGTTTCGGATCTGTTAAAATGCGCGCAATGTCGGATGCGAGTGACGCGGAAACACGTCTGTTTGCCAGGCTTGGTCGTTGGTTCATATCTTCGAAACTTTTATTAAAAGGGCTTTTTTCATATTTTAATTTGTCAATTAAAATAAACTTAAAATTGAAAAATGCTTGCATTTGAATTTTTAGTTTACTATTTTGATGAAGGGTCGTGTCTTTTGAGACCCCTAATGATCGATTATTTTAGTGTATTGAACACCAGGTTTTTGGTGTTAAATAGGCACTAGTTTTTTTTTGACTCAAGAAAGAATGAAAAATTTTTCAGGTCTCCAAACCACTACCATACTAAAAAAAGGAAAAAATCATGTGACAAGAGAACCGAAAAGTAAGCCTCCACTTAACATAATAGGTATTGCCTAGGGACCCTAGGGACCTCGGTGCGCGCACGCAGCGCCTTCTTATCTTACAAAGCCTACCGACCAAAAACCGGTGGAAATTTTCACGATTGGAATTATCGGTAGACTTGTAGACCGAGTGATTAACACTTACGCGTCCAAAATAAAAACACAAAGTAAGTAATTTACTACAAATATTTACTCGGATTTGGTTTGCTTAGTTTCGCTGTGTGCATTTGTAAAATTTGTCAGCGAGCGTGTGATGTTGACACAAAATTATGACTTTTTGTCCGTATGTTTATTTAATTTTTAACATGCATGTAAAATTTCCCCAATTCTTGTTATTAGAATGATTTTAAAGTTTGTTATGGATGTGCTAACTGGATGTTGATAAGCTAGAATCGTGAAAAAAACATGAAACAACATACACGTATCGATGTAGTCCCAAATTATAATCCGTTTCATTTAAGATAAGGTGGATGGTCAGATCCTCACACGTTTTAACTAAACCCAATGTGTCACTGCAAATGCTTTGTATAGAGAACATTATAACAGACAGTAAGAAGTGATGTTGCAATATTGATTTCCAGTTTTATCTTTGGATACCTTAGAAAAAACTAATTTGGACCTTTAAAAATCTAATCTTTATGTAGTAAAATACAGTTGTGACCATGTAAGTGTGTAATTGTTGTAATTGTAATCATCATACTAATGCATCTACAGGAAATCAAATCCAGGATGTTCATTTTCACAGTCAAATTTTCTAGAACGCTAGATTCCGGTCCTCGTTGTATTCTCTCATCATTATCATCATTAAGGATCTCACCATTGTATTTTCTTAGAAGGCTAACTCTGATTGGATGTGTACCGTACAGTTAGCTATTCAAAAGAAGGATAATAAAATTTCAATCTTCCGAATCACTCTTACCATACGACCTTACGAGTAAGGAGTGACCTATTCGAAGACTGTATTTAATGCTCGTTAGTTGAGTGCACCCTTGGTATTGGTAGCATAGATGGTGAAACTACTTAAGTCTGATTATTTTACCTCAATGCCAAATTTACGTAACCTTAAAAAATCCTTCCACCCTCAGTCCAAGGCTAGGTCAAACCATTAACCTACTTATGGTTATGGCGTTTTTAAAAGCGCAAATGTTTATATGATGAAACCAACCGGTCGCCGGATGGTTAGACATGTCCGGCCAACTCGGCACTGAGTACACCCAAGCTATCTTTGCTTGTTACTCGTCCGGCGACCGTCAATATTGCTACAGCCTGTACAAACTAATTGTACACTTGTCTTGAAAATGTTTTTTTAACTCTTGTTACAAATGTTAAAATGCATAACATGCAGTTGGCCTACCCTTTCTTTTATTTAATTTGCGCTTAGTAACGATTTCGGTTTGTGATTTGCGCTTAATAACGGGTTTCTTTCGATTTGTTCTGTAACTTAAATTATTATGAAGGCAAACAAAAAACAAAATGTGAAATATTTGCTCATTGTGGATGTGTTAACCGTTTATGTTATGACAATCTACCCACAAATAAATTTATTATTAAGTCGTAGTAAAATGTTCAATTTTGTTGGTGTTAAATGGATGTATCAAGGTGCTCACTCAGTAAATATGTATTTAGTAATAAGTTAAGTATATTCTCATGAAGTGAAATGTATTAATTTCTTTTGAGAAATAAAGTTCTTTAACCACAAAATGTATGTGTTGTTGTATGATGTCGTAAGAGGTGACTAAGGAACTGGGTTAACATTTAGGCGACAGGCTAGCAACCTGTCACAATTATACCTCTTGAGCTAAAACCTATTACGAAAAGTGAAGTATTCATAATTTTGTCTACGCAGTACCTACCTAGCACTTCGTGTGGAATACAGACGTGACTTATGTATGTATGTAATAAATAAATATACATGGTTATGCTTGGGGATCGACATTATAAAACACCCCTGTGTTAATCTGAACCCTGCAGCAAAAACCCACGAAAATATCTTGGGGTTTAAGAGTATCTCTGGTTAAAGAACGCATCAGCAAGCAAACCGTCTGATACCGCAAAGGTAATTGTTTTCAATCAATCAAAGACTATTTACTCGTTTGCTTTCAAATGTTAAGAAAAGCCCGCAACCTTGAATAGAAAAAAATACATTATACTCTAATATCATAAATGCGAAAGTTGATGAGTGTGTGTTTAAGCTTGTTACCTATTCACGCTCAAACGGCGGGACCAATTTTAATGAAATTTGGTACATGGAGCTTGCATTAGGCTACTGTTGCTGAAAAAATGGACAAATCCCGTGGAGTTGCGATAAAATAAAAACTCTAGGCCGACGGAGTTAGTAATAAAATAAAATAGTAACTAAACCCAAGTAATAAAGTTGCTCTAACTTATTCTTAGGTTACGATTTTGATACTTATAATAGAAATCAAACTTTGTCAAGGAATTTATAACGAGTAGTTTATAAAACCAGGCCTATGACGCGAGTCATAATTACATTATTATGTTCGGCCTCCGCAATGCAATTATATGCACATAATAAGCACCTGGCTTGTGTTATCCCTTCAGCTAGGTTGTTATCATCGCATCACCGGCGCGGTCGGCGCGGTTGAGCAAAGCGGAGCGCAGGACGCTGCAATAGGTCGGGATGTTTGTGTCGGCCGAGCTTATTGTCCAAAGCCATAGACATATTAGGTATAGACTGTAAGACGGGGTGGTCTCCGCTACTTAGCGACTTAGATGCGCCTATTTTGCGTGGAGGAGACGTTGAACACTCAGCACCAGTTCACCCACTTCCTTGTTTTCATATTTCTCAGAAGCGAATGTTACTCTTGGCGCACGGCAACCGCGGCGCGTGCGCATCGCCAAGCTTCCCAAGCACTCGGCGACGTTGCACTGTTACGGTTAAGCCGTTACCCAACGACCGATATAACATAATCTATTGGCAAACGCTTTGCATCGGCAATCAAGGAGTTAATTATGTTCAATTGCCGAAACTTAACGTTAATATTCAAAAATGCAAATCTTTGACTTATGGCTCTGCTGATGTATCGTCGCTTTCCCAACCCCCTGACCCCGCAGCACACTAACCCCTCATCACCATACAGTTTAACATAATCGATGAGTTGGTTAACATAGCCGGGGCAACGGAGGTTGTATAACATCTGCGAATCACATCATTGCTATAGTTTTTTGTGTTTTATGACGATTGCTAAATGTATGCTATGTTGATCGCTATCGGCATCGGCTGGTGGGTGAAGCGGGTTAGAAATAGTCAAATAATTATTTAGACAAAGATGCCTATTTCTAACCCGTCTTCAATTAATCTCAATCAACATCTTCAGCAAAGTTTCCATTTGACAGATTTATGTTAAGTGACAATCTGCTTCACCCACCAGCCGATGCCGATAGCGATTCAGGTTACATAATTATACATACATACATACATACATATACTCACGCCTGTATTCCCAAGAGGGGTAGGCAGAGCACGTGAATTCGAAAATACCAGTTAATAATTAGTTACATAATTATGTAACTTGTATTATTGTGAACTTGCTTTCACAGTACCTTTAATTTCAATACGTTAAATTCTTAAATGTACCTACGTGTTGTCCCGCCGGTTTAGCATGGTGCGCCGCGAGAAGAGTCGCGCGCGAGATATACTACACCTGTACCTCAAGTATGTTCAAATCGATCATGCAGTCGTTAACGAATTCGTTTGCGAGTTATCGCAAAATTGTATGGAAACTGAGACAGCGCCGCCAGCGGAACGTTTGCACAACTGCCACGGTTGACACGTCTCCATGCAATTTCGCGATGACTCGCAAACGAATTCGTTAACAACTGCATCATCGATTTGAACACACTAGACGCTCTGTCACTGTCTAAATAAGAGTCCACCAACTAAACAAGGATTCTTTTCATTTGAAAAATTTATGTACTCGCGAGTAGACAGTAACTTATTGCATGACAAAATTTCGTTCGAGTTTGGTTGAATAGGACTTGAAAACATCAGAAAATAGTTGGTAGCCACCCCGTCCGTTGTGCTAAGCCTACGGTCAAAATTATAATACTTAGTCGTGGCTTCCAACATGTATGATTTTGGCATACAATTACCTTCTAACTCCTATACAGAACCCAACAGTTCCTTGCAAATGCAAGATGATGTCATCCAGTCGATACTGTAGACAGGCAGATAGTAAAACTACACGGTAATTACAAGCTTACAATGAATATGGACATATTGACATTTGACTCGGCCTGGGTGAATATTTTCAAATGCACATATTACGCGGCCTTCAGTAAAGAACTATCTAAAACGGTCTAAATTGCTCCAACGATAATTTTTCCACGTGAAGTGACATCTGTACTATTGTGACCAATACATAATATGTATGAATTTTAAATAGAAATATATAAAATAAATTCAAACGGTCGTAAAACCTCCCTACCATTCGTGTCAC
>BHDV01030986.1:158003-187432 GCA_005406045.1 Adoxophyes honmai
GGTACCATTCACATTTCTCCCTACCATTCGACGAATTCTCCCTACCATTTTGCCTTGTTTATCATTACCATTCACATTTCTCCCTGCCATTCGACGAATTCTCCCTACCATTTTGCCTTGTTTCTCATTACCATTCATATTTCTCCCTACCATTCGACGAATTCTCCCTACCATTTTGCCTTTTTTCTCATTACCATTCGTCGAAAATATTCAATTTGAAAACTCTAGTTTTATAATAGCGTAACAAGTGAGCAAATATTTTTTTTACTATATTAACTCCATAAGCTTTCCCATGAACCATTAAAACTCCTTGATTGAGCCGATATTTTGGATTCTTTTTTGGGACGCCCAATATGCACATTCGAAAATATTCACCCGCCTCCGGTTCGTACAACAAAGAAACGGCCTCTACACCGGAGTGAGATATTTCTAAACTTTGCAGAATCCTCCTTCAAATCCCTGTGTTGGTTTCTTCCAGCCTTGACAAGCATCTTTTTTTTTTGGTCCAGTAAAGTGTCCAGTTCTCCTGCTGAATCATAACGATGCTTGCCGATTATGCAAGTGACCTAAATATTGAGGCTATGATGCACGTGACCTAAATATAGTCAAATAGGAATAATTAAACTGATGGCACAGTCACCAGCATCAATATCTGACAGAATAAGGCTGCATAAATATCTGATACGACTCTATTACCAGGGGCAGTAAGATGTGTCAGATATTAATGCTGGTGACTGTACCAAGAACTTTTTTCTCGTCCTTTGCAACAAACTTTCGCGTAGATACTTCCTGTAGTTGCTAGTGAGAGAATAACGTGAGTTGCATTCATCACTTCGTGCAGGCACTAGCGAACCGGTTAGAAGCACTCAATCAAGCTGTGTCTTACACAATATCCTTGCAGAGAATCAGGGGTAATATAATTAAATTGTGTACAATCTCATGAAAGTTATTGGATTCTGGTTCTTTCGCAGTTGTTCGAGATGCTCTGATGTAACGTTTAACTGGGGCGAGAGGGAGGGAGGGGGTGACACGGTTCACTTTGAGACAGTTTGCAAATAACTGGAAATTAATAACCCTAGTGTTTTGGAAGCTGTAGACAGGAGAAGCTTGCTGCAAAGATAACTAATAGACGTCAGGTCTGTATTCAGAAATGGAGAGCACATGAAACGTTACGCTGACAAAACTAAATACTAAACGGAAGTCGTATGAGAGTGACAGGTTGCTAGTATGTCACTTAGAACATATCTAAATCCATTTCCTTAGTAGCCTTATTTGATTTCCATGGAATTGGTAACTTATCTGTAATATTGCAAATTGATAAAAAGTTACAATTAAGAATGCATCAGCATTGGGATCGGTGCGGAGTTATTACTTGACAACCCTTTGCCAAATAGCTAATAGCTAGCTTATAAGCGTTTCTTTTTAATTTATACATAGGTACGCAATGACAAAAATGTATGTTTTTTGGGTTTTTTAGTGTTCCAAAGCTTACATCCGCATCCGCTTCGGCAAATGTGAGCCGTGCTATATCCGCATCGGCATTCACTTCCGCGAATGTCAGAAATGATTAACATTGCGTGTAAAATAAAAGATTTTAAAAATTCATCACCATCCGCGAACGCACCCGCGGGCAATTGCTAGTTTTGCTATAGATCTGTCAACAATACATGTCACGCCACCGCCTCGTGGCTGACCTGCGCCCTGTGCCCTTCGCGGGGCTGCGCGCGCGCCGCCCGTGGCGACAGTCGCTGACAGCTACCGCCGGACCATTCACACCTGTTCAATTATTCTAGTTGTCAAAATTTGCCATGAAAGTTCTATTGAGTAAACTATATTCGTCAATTTTCAAGGTTTCTACAACAAAATCTGTAAGACTATTTTCTAACGCACAAAAATCAACAAAGTTATCTAGATCTCAAGCGTCGGCGTCGCGGTAAAGTACTATCGTGTAAAAATCTGGATTACGATTGTGATAGAATTTTTAGAGCTTCCGCAAAAGCAATTTTTAGTAATTCGATTAATTCGGTTTAAATGTCAAATTTCAAATTTGGATGTGAGCTTTGGTGAATGTGTCAATTTCAACGCGAGATTTGGTTTCAAATGTCAAGTTGGAACCGATGTAGATTTTTAGTGCGTTAGATAGCCCCGCTGTACCCTTCTAATGCATTCAGTTGCACTTTGGAAGTAGCCATTATTGTTAAAACTAAAACTGCATACTTGTATTCTCTTCCTCAGGTCATCTGCCATTTTCAAAGGTTTGATTCACGGTGCTGATTGTGGAGCAATGGACAAGAAACCTGCTACACGGCTGCTGATGCAAGGAAGTGCTAAGTTTTGTCCAGTGTGTCAGCTAGACAGTAAAGCTTCTTAACTATCTTTCTTTGAAGGATATTTAAACCTCGGCTCTTGACCTGACGAAGGAGAGGTTTGTCTTTGGTGTGGCCTTAATTGAAATACAAAAACTGGTGACAATTAAACAAGTACTTAAACTAGAACATAGTCCGAGAATCCATCCTTTTGATGAACAACTTGAAGACCATGAGTTTTTGATTATGTATTCTTCGTGTTACTTCAGTCAAACCTTTCTGTGCCGTGATAATAAAGATCGTGACATTAGATACATATCTAATGGGGGCATGAGAGTTTAACTATGAATAATCGCTGGCGGCTGAACCAACGAACAGTCCCGCTAGTATTCTATTTATAAATGTACGGATATCTTACGTTGACAAAACTAAAAAAAATCTCAATTCTACTGTACTTATGTTTTTTTTTCAGATTTATCAGAGGTCTATGCTTGGTGAGGTGTGTTTGCAAAACATTGGTAACTCCACAGCGAGGAAAACCATTTTGCCCAGCAGTGGAACAACAAAAACGATTGTAAAATAAAGTATTAAAACAAAATAAAACGTGTTTCCATTCAGTTGTCAACAAATCTATTTGCTGTCAAATACAACGCTAACAACAGATTACTAATATGTAGACATAACCCTGTCGGGAACCTTCAAAAACATAGATAACCGGCAAATAGTTACATAAAGAACCGGTGCAATTATCTACTAGGGTCGTGTTTGTGATGGCACCGCGCCTGCGCCGGCGCCAGTCCGCGCGCGCCCGCCATGCCGCCTGCCAGAGCTTTTCCCGCGCTCGCGCTGCTGGCGGCGCTGTCCGCCGCCCTCGCCGCCCCCGCGTCGCCGGCTGGGACGACGCCTGCCCCCGCGTCGTCGGCTGGGACGACGCCTGCCCCCGCGTCGTCGGCTGGGACGACGACTGCCCCCGACGCTCGCCAGGCAGCCGATACTCCAGACTCGGTCGATGTGAGGATTATATCACGATTACACTAACAATTACGACGTTTAATGTTTTAATAAACGTGCATTACGATCAAATGCTGCTTTTCCATTGAATATGAGTACCTACCTCTTGAAATATAACTATTAACCATTTGCTACAAGAGAAACTGACTTTGCAGTTTCAGGCATTGTTCTTTATTTCTGTTTCTTTTTTTATGGTTCCGTATCCAAGGGGTGAAAATGGGACCCTATTACAATGACTTCCCGATCCGTCCGTCCGTCTGTTATCAGGCTGTATCTTTCAAACCGTGCTAACTAGACGGTTGAAATTTTCACAGATTATGTATTTTTACTGTCGCTATACCTAACTACAAATATTATAATTTTAAACAAAAAAAAACCGACTTCAAATTAGCAATATTTTAAAAGTATTCTATTTACTGAATGTACAATCTTGATTTCGTCAACAAATTACCGAAAACGCCTTACATCTCCATATAAAATTTGAAGAGTTCCCTCGATTTCTCCAAGATTCCATCATCAGATCCTGGTTTCGTGCCAATGGGACCAATTTCGAGTTATACCCTTTCGATTAAAAAAAAAATTTTGAAAATCGGTCCACGGGTTTTCGAGTTATCGAGTAACATACACACAAAAAAAAATAAAAAAAATAAAAAATTAAAAAGAAAAATTAGGTCGAATTGAGAACCTCCTTCTTTTTGAAGTCGGTTAAAAACTAAAATCCAGTTATTATTTAATTAGGGCTAACACTAACATACACAACAATCGTGATTTTTTTGGTGTTTTAGGGTCGATATTTAAACGGTAACAGTTAGATTCAAACATGATATGTGATTGGGCTATAGCGTACAAAACCCTTCGTGCGCGAGTCTCACTCGCACTTAGTTCTGTGCATGTGCGACGGCACTTTACTAGCTGTGTATTGTTTACATAGGAATCGTGTGTAAAAATTATGTAAAAGGTTGCCTAACAGATATTGTTTCGATGCGATAAGGCCGCTTGTTGTTTTCAAGCCTTAGCAGGCATGTAAAACGGTTATTTAATTTACATAACATTGTAAAATGATTCTTGATGTTCATTGCAGTCGTTTTGTAGCAAGCGCCACTCGAGTGGAACCGACACGCACAAACGGGCCTTTTTCAATTCTTCAATCGATGTACGATACTTTAGCACACATTTTATAACGTTATATAAGAAAAGGTTAATTTTTAGTGAGTCGTTTAATTTAACCAACATCTTTACGATAGTTTTCAGTCACTTACTATAAATGGTATTTAAATCAGACCGCTTCACTACCGCTCTGCTTTCAAAACAGAGCGTGATGGCGCCAAACTAACTTAGAACGAAGTTAATTATTATTATTTTTCGACATTTTGTTTCGTAGACTGTTTTAAACTATTTTTAAACTCCATGCCATATAAATTATAAGTTTAGTGTTCTCAGAATGTTACCACACTAATGAAAAGACACTCGATGACACCAATCGATGGGAAAATGGGACAGTGAACGCCCATAGATGGGTTTCACTATAGGCCAAAACGGACGCACTAGGTTAGACTTGGTACACCATGGGGGACAATTTGCAAAAAATAAGATTTTAATTTAGAATTTTGTCATTATACTCATAACGACACCAAGGCTTTTGATAAGTGGTGGGGGTAAGTTCGCGCATCGCTTTTGCAGTTAAAACCACCAGTTAAAATTTTGCCAAATTTATTGCCGACCACTATAACCTACGTTAGGGCAGGTCATGTTAAATACTGACGCCCGCACATGCGCAGGCGGCGCGAGCGTGAGGTCAAGCTGGTCATACGTGCCATAAAATATACAAATTGCACATAATTATATGATAAGCATAATTTAAGCATAAATTATAAAGTCTGAAGCATCAATCAAGAATATGTATATGAGCAATCGGACTTAGGTATTTACGACTCTTTTTCAGTATACCTAACTATGTTTGTATGTATGTTTAAATGTTGATAAACCGCCGACATGTAGTGTCAGACTTCAACAGCTGTAAAAGCTTTCGGCACAGTGATAGCACAGACCGACAGAGAGAGAAGAGAGGGGGAAGAGGAGACAGATTGATTTTCCTCTTAAAATAAAATTTATAGTACTATTTTGAATCTTTTTACAAACTTTAATTAAATTGTCCGTTTGTTGTTGCGGCTAGCAAATAATCAAATCAAGTCAAATGTTACTAAATACTCGTACAAGGGACAGATTAACTTGTTTAGTACAGAAATAATAACTGGATTAAAAAAATACAGCAAAAACGTTTGTATTTAGTAGAAGAAATGTTATTTTTTCAAATTTTCATTTGTTCTAAAGGCTGTCCACTTCGGAGCAGTTAAAAATCCACCATTAGAATTGCATCCACTAAAGAGGATCGGAGATTTTATGCTATTCTATCGGTGGATTTTCTACGTCGCTCGCCGCTCCGGTAACTCGGTCCGCTCCAATGGACAGGCAGCCTAAAAGCCGTTCGCCTAATAACAGCAACTCAGACCAAACTTCATGGACAAACAAATCAGTTGTTACAGACTACCACACCATCAGACGACGACGATGACGTGGACCTGTCCAAGTATCCCTCTGGGTCGCGCGGCCCCGAGCGGCCAGGCTTCGGCGAGGGCTCCGGCCGCATCTTCAGCCAGCTGGTGGCGCCGCTGGTGCAGCTCGTGGTGAACCAGCTGCTGCAGGCCGCCAACCTGGTGAGCGCGCTGGCGGGCGCCGGCCGCCCCAACTCGGTGCTGACCGTGTTCTCCAGTGCGATCGGCGCGCTGTCCGGCGGCGGGGCCTTCCCGGCTAAGGCGCCGGCGCCGCCCGTGCTGTAAAACTTGCTGAGCCCCGAGCGTCGGCAGCTAGCTTTGCAGAGCTAGATCGCGTCAGCCGGCTTAGCACGACAGGGTGCGAGTAGAGATGCGCGAGATGGACTATACCTGTCACTCTTTAAGAGGAAATGGAGTGGTCACATTTTGTATGGAAACGTAGTCCCCTGATTCCTCGCTGGATATTACCCGTAGAACAATGATTTTTTACATCAACAATCTAATGATATATTAGCATGTTCCTATGTTTCCCTTTTTTTCTTTATTGAATTATTAAAGGAGATATTAACCTTCAAAAACATGAAAAATTGGCAAGTTTTTTCCGTTGTGTTCAAACCTCTAGAAACCAATTTTAACACAATTATATCAAAATATAAGAACATAGGAACACAGTTATGACATTTTTTTAACATTTAATGAAAAAACGTATTTAATCGGTTAAGTTTTGGAGAAGAAATCAGGGGACTACGAAACGTTGTTTTTGAATAATTTACATAGGTATTTTCGGTCCGAGCTGTAGTTGTTCTTATCGCACTCGACGTCGTCTGGGCAGGTCACGGCGCGACAGCAATAGATTTAGCAAATACCTATTTTTCAATTCCTTCGACCGGCATATTTCCTCTTAACTAGAAACGTTTGTGACAGGTAGTGTATCCCACGCGAGAGACGACTCGCGCGTCTTTCTTGTGCTAAGCCTACAGTGAGAGTTGTAAATAAACTTCATCGCAAGTAAACATACGAAATGCTTGACCGATCTAAACCAATGGTTTTGTTGTAAATGTAACAGCAATATTGTTACTTTTGTTTTCTTCAAATAATCAAACCCTCATCGACGTCATCACAGTGGATCCAGTCTTGGATGTGTGAGCAAATGCTAACTACGATTGGTTTTCTTATCAATGCAATTATTAGTAAAAACATAGGTATAAGATATTTTTGCGACTTGATTTGTTACGTAGAACCTTGTTGCAGCCAGAACTTGAAGCACTTAGGGTGTAGGTGTGTAAGCAGCTGAACGCCACACACGAACTGGTCAAGGTGCAATAATTATTCTACCAACGTTGAAACAATTGATTTGCATGCAACTCGGCTTCAGACCGACCTAGCGGTGCACTGCGCCTTGTGATAATTTAAGGATTATTTATTTGTAGTATAACCGTAGTACTAATGTTATGAACCTCGTAGACGTTTAGTTTTCCCGCTGATAATAGGGTCTTTGACAACAGTAAAAATAAACTATAATTTGTGGCCATCCTAACAGATTATAGGAAAATTAAACATATTTCACTTTCTTTTGTTCAAAATATTATGCATTTTTAGAGTATTTTGTTCTATTAATTTCTAATATTCGTTAATAATGTATCTGTGACTGAAACGCTTGCGATTGATTGATGACGTCACATACCATGAAAGGTATCTGTGGTCAAAGTGGACATTGATAATTTGACATGACAATTTTGACAGCTTCTTTGTGTGGTGCCTTTGTTTACTTGCATTTGACGTCAAACAGCGTTTTTGGCGTGAGTTTGAGAATTTGAACTTTAATATTTATTTTCTTTGTTAATACAGACAAGAATCCGGAAATACTAATATATCGTGTTTATTACATAATGAAGAATTTATTAAAAGTATATTTCAAAAATGTTCAAAAACCCTATTTAAGTACAGGTTGACACCGACTCCGGAGATACCACTATAATGTGGTTTGTAAGTAGTGTCTAGCAACTCTAGCACGTAAATTGATAATTTAACATTTCAGTTCAAACCTTTTCAGCTTTGTAAATAAATGTTGAAGTTAGGGCCGATTGTTCAATCACCAGATAAATTTATCTGCCAGTTAAAATTATTGCTATCCTTTTTTCGCGTCATATAAAAGAAAAGTGACAGCCAACATTTATCGGACAGATAAGTTTTATCTGGTGATTGAAAAATTAGCTCTAAGTTTTTTATTTATTTTTTCAAAACACTGTCCTCTAACTACTTTCTGTAACTCGTTGATGAGCACAGCGTTGAGTTGTCAAATATTCGAATGAATGACAATTGACAACCCGCGCGTTATTACAGTAGAGAATAATAACCACATAGGTAGTGTGAAAATAAAACCTTTGGAAAAATTTAATACCTAGTCTGTAACTTGTTAGCTATGTCCACACCAGTGCGCAAGCGCTGAAACTAGAACCGTCCTCAATGGAGACGTGCTGGCGGCATGCGCTGTTGTTGGTGGTTGCACGGGCATGCGTCAGAGGAAGACGCAAGGTGACCGTGAAAGCGCACCGGTGTGGACATAGCTGTTGTGAATTGTATACAATAAAATTGTGACTCGACTATTACGTAAAAGAAATAATTAATATAAAGTAATGGTAATTTTGGATTTCTCTGCTAATCAGTTGTTGGTGACCAGTTAATTTATTTTAGAACAGTTGGTGATACAGGAATACCTATTAAGTGTGAACTATAACCTAATGATAATGAATCATTATCATGTGTATGTATTAATGATGTATGATTAAAATGGATTTTTCTCCGAAGCACTTGTTTTATTTTGTCATAATTTAAGAGCGTGCACACAAAATTCGGTGATTTTGATGTTTTTCCAATGCTTTAGTAAGCTATAAATCCTTAAGTTTTTAAAGAAAAACTACTGTAACATATAAATAAACTCTTTTTCTAGGGATTAACGGAAAAACATATTTTATTAGCCACACAGATTTCTTTTACTTAGCCAATTTGTTGAAGGGTTTTCACAAAAATACGCGTCAGAGCTGTCTTTCACTTGAAAATTTGCCATTAAAATTTACCATAAACGATATAAACTTGTTATTATCTGATAGACAATATAGTCTACTGGGGATTAACGGATTAAAATGAATCAAATTATTGGTTTTTATTATTCAAATATCATTTTACATAATTTGAAAGTTGAACCATTACTTTATTTTTTTTCTCATTGATTTTAATGTAATTACAAATGAAACAATTTTATTGTAAATTTACAGAATATGTTTAGTCTAACCATATTTTTTTCATGGCTAAATATGAGTTAATTTACATTTCACGATTTTTTAAACATTGGTCCAAAACCACTCAGGTCAGGTGGGGGAAGAGAAACGCAGGGATAAGAGGGCTCTACAGACCATAATCACTCATAACTCGACGAGTTATGGTCTGTGGTGCCTCTTACCCCTGCCCTGCCCCTGAATTTCTCTTCCCCCACCTGATCTTATATTACGTTCGTAAAAAATGTGTGCGCCCTCTTAAGTACACGGCACAATTTTTGCATGAGTACATGCAACCAAACGAGAAAAAAAAGTCTTGGAATTTGTCCCTCATTGCTCGCGAGTAATTGTTTTCTCCGTGTGAAAAAGCGGGTAAAACTGACTTACTGTGACACTAAGTTTTATTCCCGTTTGGTCAAATCAGGCCAAAGCTACATCTAAATTATTATTTCTCTGTAGTACGTTTTGAAGATAAAAATGACAGACTTGTTGATACAACCTAATAACAGTAATAAAATAACATATCAACGTTTACATTATGAAATGCAAATAAGTTTCGAACATCTGACGACACCTGAGTTTAAGCTAAAGATGTTTGCAACGAATGTCGGCGCGTGCCCTGAACTAGTTTTTTTTAAGACATAGTGACAACACATTTCGAAAAATGTAAATCAAATTATTGCATCATGATACGTAAAATTATAACCGGTGCCGTCGAATGCTGTTAAGATGGCATAATTACAAGAAAACTATGATAAAAAAACCGGCCTAGAGGGCGTAGGACTCACGCACGAAGGGTTCCGCACCATTGACTAAATAAATAAAAGGTAATCTGCGGCTTAGGATTTATGACCTAAGTATTAAAAAACTATTTCCTATACCTCATTCACAGAAACAAGTTAATGGGGAAAACGAAAAACGCAGTGTTCAAACTTGGCTACCTTTGTTTTATCAAAAAGCTTTTGTCAGATTGTAACTTCAGAATTGTATTTTCGTAGAATTTTAACTGTTAAATTATTATTTTGTTAAATGGACTTTCACCAATGAATAAAGTTAAATAATGTGACACTTAAGGGTCGGGCTATAATAAAAATAAATGTCACATGAAGATAGTGTTTTACTGAACAGAAAAACTCATAAACTGAAACATAAATTATGATATTATCTGGATGTTGCAACAGCAACTCAGCCTATACTCCGTTTTTTTTGGGTTGAGAATTTTAACGGACACAATTTGAAATTATCTCTGGAATTCATTAGTAAAACTGGAAATGATTTATGCAAATACACTTAACATTGTTTGTTTTAATGTTCTTAAATCAAACATCATCATAATTTGCGCCGATATCTTGGGATTACTCAAAAATGTGTAAGGATTTGACAGTTAAAATTCTCAACCCAAAAAAAACGGAGTATAGATTCCTCCCATTGCTGGGCACAGGCGTCCTTTCAGCTTAAGAAGGCTTGGGCCATAGTTCCCACGCGGGCCCAGTGTGCAATTGAGAACTATACACAAAACCATGAACTGTTTAGCTATGTTCACACCAGTGCGCTTTCGCGTTCACCTTGCGTCTTCTTCTGACGCATGCCCGTGCAACCACTAACCACAGCGCATGCCGCCAGCACGTCTTCATTGAGGACGGATCTAGTTTCAGGCTGAAACTTTCAGCGCATGCGCTGTGGTTGGACGGGCATGCATCAGAGGAAGACGCAAGGTGAACGTGAAAGCGCACTGGTGTGGACATAGCTTGTCGTCGCTACGTCGCGGGCTTCCGCAAAACGTTTTCCTGGTACCTCATGGTAAAAATGAAATTCGATTTCCCACATAGCTCACATAAGGACATCTTCATTTCGTCTATTGTGACAGCGTTTCAAGAAGGGTAACAAATCAATTGACTTAAGTTTACAATAGTTGTAAGTCTGATTAACTACGATCAGGGTAAATGCTGTCCCGATACTAATGCCAAATCAAAACGACACGAGTACGTCAAGCAACATCATACGAGGTAGGCAGAGCACTCGCAACGCTACTACAGCGACATGATTACCCTTGATTAATTTTGTAGCCAATTCTAGCATATTTGTAGGTTTTAAGTTAAGAGCTACATATAGTGACATGTTGTTAACCTGTCATCTAAAATCTAGTTTAACCTATTGACACCTCTTCATTTCTTTCATATTGAAATAGCATTAATCGCTTCTAACGGCTAAGGGTATGCTTTAATCTGCGGAGTAAATCCGTTTTGAAGACATGAAGACAGCCGCCTAGCGCGTGAGCCCAGGGTCTCAGTCCACTTAGCACGGTAGGGCGCGAGTAGAGATACGCACGAGATAAACTATACCTGCCACTGTCTAACTAGAGACATCAGAAAGTGACAGGTAGACTCTCCCGCGCGACGCGACCAGAGCGTGTTGCCGTGCTAAGCCTACTGATCGACAACATTCGTAAACATTCGGTGTTCGCCAGCATCTTTCTTTAAGCCAGTAGCGATATCTTTTTAATGTTAATTGTGGTGACGTGTGGATTGAAGAGGTTACTTTTGCTAATCAATTCTTGGAATCAGACTACCCCGGTATCAGCTTCGTGCACTACATTTGTTTGACCAATCTCCTCAACAACCAGGCTCCCTCTAGTCGATTGACTCGCTGGCTACGCAGGGAGAGGCGGCATCTCTATAATTCCACACATTATGGAGGCTGCTCCAACGAGACTCCTACCTTGCAGACAAGTTCCATTGTAATACACTTCTCGCAGTCGCCAGTTCTTCCACTCCCGTGCGGAGTAGCCCTGATGTATGGATTAGTTACACGTCGTATTATTCACGTGATTCAATTTAGTTTAATCTCGTTGTCTCCCTCATTTCAGGACTTCGCTGAAAACCAGCGTTGCTGCACCTTACCGACGCAGCAACTCATGGTAAACGAAGGCCCATTTTTGGTTCTTTTGCGTCACCAAGACATACTGTAATAGTTTTATAGCGCCGAACTAAACAATTCTACATCGCGCTAACGAAGTTTCGACAATTCTCTGTATAACGGCCGGATAGCCCAGCGGTTAGAGAACCTGACTGTGAAGCTTAAGGTCCCGGTTTCGATCCCCGGTCGGGGCAGATGTTTGTATGATGAATACGAATGTTTGCTTTCGAGTCTTGGATGTTTATCTATATATAAGTAAGTTTATCCGTTGTCTAGTACCCATAACACAGGCATTAAATTGCCTACTTTGGGACTAGGTGATTGGTGTAAAATTGTCCAGTGATATTTATTTATTTATTTATAACTTCTGTCTGGAGAGAGATCTCTCTATAGGAGTTGTTCCCACTGTTTTAAGACTTTTTGTAATTTCTATATGGTGATGGTTAGCAGAGCTTAAAATAAACATTTTCTTTCTACCTTTCAACATTGACGAATAAAAAGTCAATATGCAAAACAAGTCACCTGTGCCCGCTTTTGTCTCGTAGTCTACATGACTCACGGTAGTTGAGTTGGCCCGAGTGACCCCGTCTTGCTGTCAGCAGGGGCAAAGCGCCGGCCCCGGCTGTCGGCGCTCCCGAGGCAGTCTCCGGACGCCCGCCATGCCGCCCCGACCTGCGCTCGCGCTCGCGCTGAGCCTCGCGCTGCTGACGGCCGCCCTGGCGGCGCCCGCGCAGCGCCCCGGCCGCCAGCTGCCGCCGGCCAACCGCACCAACTCGCTCACCGTAAGAAATATTTAGCTACAGTGCTCAGCATTCGCATACAATCACGTCTGTCTTCTCAAATGGGAGCAGAGCACACAAAACATGACATAGACAAAACAATGACCAATTTTGGCACAATTTTTGGATTCAAAAACAGATAGAAAAAGTAAAATAGTGTCCGGTTGGTAACCTATTGCCTAAAGCATATCTACCTAAACTTATTTCCTTAGTCGCCTCTTACAATATCCACGGAATAAATGGAGAAGTGTTATTCTATCTCGACACCACACACGAAACGTGACATAGACAAAACCATGATTATGACTATATCAAGCTGGGTCCACGCTACGTGAGCCGAGCGCAAACCTCCCTATAAAGACGGCTCATTCGAGGCTTGTAAGTCGGTCCACACTAGGTATACCAATTTGTGTTTGGCTCGTGCTCGGCTCGCGTAGCGTGGACCCAGCTTTACGCTTTAAACTAACTACTCTACTCAGCATTCAATTTGCCCAAAATTGACAGATACAGAAGGGGAACCTTTCATCTATATATATAAAAGAAAGTTGTGTTAGTTACACCAATTATAACTCAAGAACGGCTGTACCGATATGGCTGAAAATTGGTGGGTAGATAGCTTAGAGCCAGGAAAAGGACATAGGATACTTTTTATTCCGTTCGACATCTATACAGGGTGTTCCATATTTGAGACATGAAGGGGAAGTACCTTAAATATTGTAGATAGGGTATTTTGCTCAAAGAAGACTTTATCTTTTTTTTTAAAGTTAGTAATTCTGCATTAATAGATTTTCCAAAAATTACACAGGGTGTTCCAAATATAGGACATGAAGGGGAAGTACCTTAAATATCGTAGATAGGGTATTTTTGCTCAAAGAAGACTTTATCTTATTTTTAAAAATTAGTAATTCTGCATTGTAAGATTTTCTAAAAATTACACAGGGTGTTCCAAAGTGGGACGTGGAGGGGAAGTATCTATAATATCGTAGATAGGGTATTTTGCTCAAAGAAGACTTTATCTTATTTTTAAAAGTTAGTAATTCTGCATTGATAGATTTTCTAAAAATTACACAGGGTGTTCCAAAGTTATGGGATATGAAGGGGCATTGTACCTTAAATATCGTAGATAGGGTGTTTTGCCCAGAGAAGACTGTCTTATTTTTAAAAATCAGTAATTCCGTATTGATAGATTTTCTAAAAATTACTTGCTTCGTCTGGGAATCGAACCGACTTATATGTCAAAAAAAAAAACATCCTACTTTTATGATGCCAATCGAAAGAATAGCTAAAAAATAAGAACTCTGCCTAAGAAACATAGTATATTAAAAGAAAGGAAAAACGTGAAATTAATAAGTTTACTTAATCAAATTAAAAACATACATGAAACTGTCGTAGTCAATTATGTGGTTATATTGAAAATTTCACTCTCTAGCTGTCACGGTTCGTGAGATACAGCCTGGTGATAGACGGACAGACAGCGAAGTCTCAGTAATAGGGTCCCGTTTTTACCCCTTGGGTACGGAACCCTAAAAACAATATGTCTTCATTTCAAATCAAAGGTTTTTATGACTTTTTTAATACTTATTCTGTTAACTACGGTTGTGACGATTCAAACTAATCCGAAATCATCTAAATCGGTTTAGCCGTTCTTGAGTTAATGCTGACATATTGTTTTTCTATATATGTATACCTATAAAATTATACTATTCGTAACTCGAGAACGGCTGAACAGATTTGGCCCAAATTTAGTGGGGAGGTAGCTTCAATAGGCTTCAAACCTCCAGGGAAAAGACATAAGATACTAATACATAAAAGAAAGTCGTGTTTGTGAGACCGTATATAACTCATGCTATCCTGGTACTTTTAAATCAAAATTCTGCTCATTCATTGTCTCAGGCGGAACAAAGTTCGCCGGGTCAGCTAGTTTTCCATAAATTCATGTGTTATAATGTTCCACCTCCATAAGTCCATCCATAATATACATACAATCACGCCTGTTTTCCCAAATGGGAGCAGAGCACACAAAAAATGACATAGACAAAACAATGACTATTTCCCGCATCGCAGCCACTTCTAGGATAGTTTTAGATTTGAAAACAGATGGAAGAGGTAGTATAATAGTGACAGGTTGCTAGCCTGTCGCCTAAAACATACTATATTCAGGTTTATTTGGGTTGAGAATTTCAACGGACACAATTTGAAATTATCTCTGGAATTTGTTAGTAAACCTGGAAATGATTTATGCAAATACATTTAACATTGTTTGTATATCTTATAATGTTCTTAAATCAAACATCATCATAATTTGCGCCGATATCTTGGGATTACTCAAAAATGCGTAAGGATTTGACTGTTAAAATTATCAACCCAAAATAAAGAGAGTATAAATATATTTCCTCAGTCGCCTCTTACGACACCCACGAAAGAAATGGAGAGGTGCTATTCTAGGGATTGGCACGCGTGCCAAGCTTGGCACGCAGCAAAATAGTTCAGGCACGCCGAATGATACAGATGAATCTATCGGAAACTAATATGTATATCTAGAATCTAGATGAACCCTTGTAATTTAGAATTTTTACTAAATAGGATACTTAACTTAAATTTAATTCCATCCAGATTTAGTTTTGTTCGATAATATCAATAGGCTTAAATTATTTGAGGGCACGTCATACCCATAATAGCATTATTTTCATAAAAAATGGCACAAGTGTCACAAAAGGTTTGCCTTGTGCTATTCTATCCCGACACCACACAGTTCTCGGCATTCAACTTGACCATAATAGACAGATGCACAGAAGTCGTTCATCGCAATTTGTTCGCATGATGATGATTGATCGCATTTATCGCGCGATTGGTTTGTTGTTTGTCTTTTGCCTCCTGTCACCGCACTGCGCACCCGTCAAGTTTAATTAAGTTGAATGCCGAACACTGTACATAACTTAACATCCCATTAGACACCAACTTCACTCCATAAGCAAGATCTTAAGTGTCGCGATACATCTGCGGCCATCATCTGGTGTGTTAGAGAGGACTTGAAAAACACTGCGAACGTACTTAACTGAACTTTCGGTGCCGTACATTTGGCAGATGAGATGTGTTGTGTAGTAAAACTAAGAAGGGTTACATGCTGTTGCTACTTAGAGATAATCTTTAAAACAAATAGTCCTAAGTAATCCTTGAGCTACAGTTTTTTGCTAGTCATCTTGTGTGAGAGCGCAGGTCTTAATTAAGGTGACTATCCGCTGCCGAGACGAGGCGTGAATTGGTACATACAGTCAGGGAACCTGAATGTTTAGTAGGTTGACCGCCTTCATAATTTGTTCGCATTATAGGACAAATTTCACCATGAAGTTAAGAGTATTTATGTCATGCAACTGGCTGGAAATAGTGATCACGCCAATTTAAGAAGTATCTCAACCTGCTAAACATCCAATTTGTCTAATTGTTACTACGCTTAATTCCACGGAAGACTATTAAAATGCTTTGAATTCTCCTCTTATGGTAGCCATACACGATCCATTCTATCGTCCAATCGGCATGATATTGCAGGCTTGATCCAATCTGCAGCTCGTCCATATACACCATACACCATCAGTTTAAACTGTCCAATCGGCAGCTATGTTCAGTTGCAGCCATGGCGTCACCGGTGACAGACGTCGATGTTATAGCCGTTTTAGGCATCGTACTCATGAAAATTATGCAAAAATAAATAAATATTTATTTCCAGCAGAAAGGTATACCCATACTAAGTATACTTTAGTAGTTATATATTATATAATATCCGTACCAATATATAAATGTGAAAGTGTGTTTGTTTGTTTGTTTGTTTGTTTGTTTGTTTGTTTGTCCGTCTTTCCTGGCTAAACGGAGCGTTGGATTGACGTGATTTTTTAGGTAGAGATAGTTTAGGGCACGGAGAGTGACATAGGCTACTTTTTATCCCGGTAAAAATTGATGTTCCCGAGGGAAAACAAAAATATAGTTTGCTTGATAGATCGATATCGATCGATGATAGATCGGTATCAATCGATAACCGATCGATACATGATAGATCGATGGCGCCGTGTGTCGTTTGAAACGAGAAGTTTTCTTATAGTTGTGCTTTATACCGCAATATAACCGAGTTCCACGCGGGCGGAGCCGCGGGCGGAAAGCTAGTAGGTACATATTTATGATTAATTTTATTTTTTGATGTTTTTATTTTAATTAAAGATAAAATTTAAATTTTAAAATGAGAACAACACATTAATCAAGTAAACAGGGTATGCTAAAATATTGCTCCTTCGCATTGTTCTTCCTTGCTATTCCTATTATTTGTTATTCGAACTGAACTGCCAATCGCCAACAGCCATACACAGTCCAATTGGCAGTATCCAATCGATTTGATCAAGCCAAAAGAATCGAAATTCGATCATGCCATCAATTCTAACTGTCATGCCAATCCACTCCCACACACGGTCAATTCTAACTGATCCAATTGATAGTGTCATGCCGATTGGACGATAGAATGGATCGTGTTACTTAATCTCATCTCGTTTCCCGGTAGAAAAATACCAACTCTGAAATCAAATTAAAAAAAACACCAAAACCAACATCAAAATTTGAAAACTCCGGGCTTTTTGTTTCATTCAGTATCTGAAAAACTACGGATCATATTCTATTCAAATCTTGCGGGTATGATATATTTAAATTACAGAACTATGATACATAGTTGATAATGCGCCTGTTTTCGGTAAGAATAAAACCCTTTTGCAGAGCCCGTTGCAATTGCAAAAAAAATTAAAAGTCTTGCTTTGCACAAGATTCTTAAGAGGATAGGAGTCGCACCACTTCTCCATACAAACGTAGTCCCCTGTTTTCTCCGTGAATACGTAATGACATTAGAGCAATTTTTTTTATTAAATTTGTATCTGTTGTGGCTATGCCCCTACGATTTGCTTTTATCGATTTTCTATTTTTTTATTTTTTTTATTTAGAATATGAATATTAATAGAATATTAATATTCATAATCTAAATAAAGAAGTTTGTATGGAGAAGTGGCGCGACTCCTATCCTCTTAAACCAATTATGGAGAAAATGTGGAAAAATAGACGGTGTGTCTTCTCTCTTGTTTTCAATTCCGTAGTGAAAATCTGACGTTAGACCCAAATTGTTTACATCCGTGGTACTGCTTGTTACAGAAACAGGTCGGAGCCGGGCGGCCGGCGCTGACGCCGCGCCGGCCTCCAGAAGACAACGGCTCGACCTTCGGGCGCGTGATCAGCATCATCACGGGGCCTTCCCTGCAGCTCCTGGGCACGCAGTACCTCGTGGCCTCCGACATCCTGGAGCAGCTGGCCAGCCTGGCGGGCGCTGAAACCATCCTATCGCTGTTCACGACCTCTGCCGGTGCGTCATCGGGCGGCTTCGAGAACCCCGCGCTCGTTGGCACGGCTGACTCCTCCGAGGAGGTGCCGGACCTCGAAGTGTGAGTTGGAGGCATATAGTCACTGCTACCAAAAATAATTTAAAAATTAACGCCTTTTATTACGCTATTATTGTATAAAAAAACTATTACGAAACCGTAACAATATGCTAAATTAAAAACGATGTAGATGTTTGGTGCGCTAGACAATAGCGCCGCTGGACATTGTATTCAACTAACAGGAATGGTTTTTCCTTTTAAACTAGTTTGGATTAGTTTTGACAAAGAATAACACACATTACATCCGTAACAAAACATAACAGAAAGATCTTCGCATTTGTAATATTATTAGGGAAGTAGGAATGTATTGGTTTGATAATTCGATAATATGGTTCGCTTTGACAGCGATTAGGGGTAAGAGGTAGACGCAAGTGGCGGGGCTCGGCTAGTGGTGCGCTCAGCCGCTGTCAGCAGCTAATGTTAGCTGAATAACACCTAAAGCGCAACATGGGTATAATGACCGAGGCTTTATTGTAAGGCACCTTGCACACTGCGACTTTTAGCAGCGATGCAGTCGCGCATTTTTGAAATGCGCGACAGCATCGCGACTGTATCGATGCTTTAAGTAGCGTAAGTGTATTAAAGTTGGACTATTTGCGACTGCATCGATGCCACATCGATGCTGCATCGCGACTGCATCGCTGCTAAAAGTCGCAGTGTGTAAGGTGCCTAAGAGTTATATTATAAAAACGCTTAGTTTTATGTATAGAATAGTTTTTATTACTTAGAATAATTTCAATAAGAAGCCTACTTACGAATACAGCGATTGTTAAATTTGTCTTTTGTAAATCCGGCCATGGGCGGGGCTTCATGTCGTCAAATTCAATGTGGATTTTGTAATTAAGCAAGAGTATTGTAAGTTACATACAACTTTGTAATAATCAATGTGTAACTGTTAGTCAATAAAGTTCCTTACTAATTAGAACAGAATTATTTTTAATAGCTATCCATCACCCAAATTTAGAACGATAATCTAGTAAAATAATAAACATGGATTAACATCATGCCTGTATTGATAAACAAATTAGACACATCAGACAAAACTGTCTACTTTAGGTGTCGTACAACCATTTAGGATAAAATATAAAAAACTTTAACCGACTATGTTAGTAACATCTTTAGCCAAAGCACTCTTTTACTTAACTAGCGATCCTCGACGTCCGCGGCGTGGGCTGGGAAAGGAGATAGCTCGGAAACAAATGACAGTGAATAACAGAACAACCGTGTTAACACATTACAAATTCATCTCACTTTTACATCCATTAACGTGTTTAAGTGAAGAGTGACGAGTGAGGCGGAGCCTCGCGCGTGAGGGCAACACCTTTGACCTTTTTAGGATTCTTTACCTTAAAAGAAATTAAAAAAGAAATACTGCTAACCCTTCAGCGAATCTTTGCCAGTCAGTCTATATCTATCAACAATCTGTAACTGTTTTTATTTCATTTAATAATACCCCAACTTGCCGTTGATAAACTATTCCTGATCTAGTCCCCAATAGCAGCCATTTCTACAAAAGAATTGGGAGTGTCTCTCGAAGTTAACGTGTGCAGAACCACCGGTGCGTGAGACTGTTCGCTCAGGGTTGGGCGACGGTTTCCCTGCGAGCTGATGGCGAGGGTGCATCAGTGTGTGTCTGCCAGCCATGTCGCGCGCGTGTCTCGCCCTGGCGCTGCTTGTCGCGCTGGCCGCCGCCGCGCCGCAATTGCCCATCTGGAATACACCGATCTACCACCCCGTAAGCACCATACATTGCTTTTGTTTTATTTTATCTTTGAGTAGGATTTCAATCGTTTGTTGGAGTACTGGAAAACGCTGATGAGACCACGAGTGTGTGACTCTTTGGTGTTTCTATGATTTATTCATTGCCCATAATTATCAAACGTCTTTGAACTTGTTTTTGGGAGGAAGGTAAGGGTTGACAATTCTGGATTAAAAAGGCTTTTAATAAAATGCGCAATTGATATTTGTACACCGTATACACACACTAGCCGAACGCGAGACTATGCGACCGCCTATTAGGGGCATTTTGTTTTGTCATTTTGTATATTAATAAGGGGTTGAAGTTAAAAACAGACTAAAGCTTGCATTATCTAGACTGAATGAAAGTGATAAATAGCTCCTTTTGACCCTGATTGTTGGTTAAAGTGGTCGATATGGTGAAGATAATATGAATAGCACGCCTGTGTTCCCAAAATGGGCCATCCAAAACGCAAAAGTTGCAGAGCATTTAAAAGGTAAAACTAATAGTGATAGGCAGGTAGCACGTCATCTAAAGAAAGCAAACTTATTGATTTATGATTATCATGTATAACCGTTCTGGCACTGCATTGTTGAATATAATGTGCCCTGCCGGGCCCTCTTGGGAATACAGGCGTGAGAACATGTATGAGTGTTCGTGCAAATAAATGAAGCTATCAATCTATTACACCATGTGCAATGAATGGATTGAGAACGTTGGAATGTTTTGGCCCAGGATGAGTTGCCATCCAGCGAGCGGCTACCAGCGTTTGTGCGGTTCGTGAACGAGCTGGCGGCGTGGCTGGTGCAGCTGCTGGGCTGGCAGTACACGGGCGCCGCCAACGCGCTGGCGCGGCTGGGCGCGGCCGAGGCCACGCTGCCGCTGTTCGCCGCCTCGCTCGGCGCCTCGTCCGGCGGCGCCGACAACCCCGCGCTTGTCGGCACGGCTGATTCCTCTGAAGAGATCAGGATTTAGTTGCATGATGCTCAAACGTTAAAGCGCTGTTTAGTGTACCAGTAGGCTTAACACGAGAGCGAGATAGTCTATCTAACACTTTCTGACGTCTCTAGTTAGACAGTGGCAAGTATAGTCTATGTCCCGCGTATCTCTACTCGCGCCCTGTCGTGTTAAGGGTACTGGTTTAAAAAAAATGTTAGAAGTAACATAACAACACACTTACTTAACTACTCTTTCTTACAACAATTGTAAGTTTATTTTTGCCAGTCTAAATTGCATCGTAATTATAAGAATATTTCAAGTTTTATTTCCTTTTTTTTATTTGACAGATCGTATTGTTAATTTTGTAATTGAAGATAGTCATTAACCGACTTCAAAAAAAGGAGGAGGTTCTCAATTCGTCGGGATATTTTTTTTTTTATTACTTTTTTTTTTTTTATCATCATTATTTTTTTTTATGTGTGTTCGCTGATTACTCGAAGACGCCTGGACCGATTTGGATTTTTTTTTATGTTTGAAAGGGTATAGTTTCCAAGTGGTCCCATTGCCAGCATATCTTGATCTGGTGATGGAATATGAGGGAAATCGAGGGCAACCCTCAAATTTTATTGGCACAGGTAATGTTTTTAGTACATTTTTCAAAGCTACACCAGTATTTACGTCTGGCAGTAAAAAAATATGACTGAGCTGATGATGGAAGGTCAACTCCTTAATGCTTAGGAGTTAAAGGATAATTCTTTCAATACTGAATGCACCTGCAGACTGGAAATTATAATTTCAGTAATTAGTGAGGCCTGCTGGTGATGGAAGGTCACCCTCATTATTAGACAAATGCTTTCAGTATAGCCCAAATTTGAAGTCGGTTTTTTTTTGTTTAAAATTATTTATCATTCTACAGTTCGAGAGTAGTCTTTATCATACAATATACTTTTACCGCGTAATTTAAGTATTTATAGTTGTAAATAAAATTGTAATTTTAGTTGGATAATAAATGAAAAAAATCCGCGGCAGGGTGTTTTGTATTTTGTATGACTGTAGGAAATCTATACGGGTATTATTTTTAATGAATAAAATTGGTTCTTGCAGCTATTTTGTTTTATTTACACCTACTTAAATTAAAGTACACATCACGCCTGTGTTAATAGTAGCAAGGTTGCTTGCCTATACTTGTTTTATTAAGCCCGTCACAGACTACGTATATACGGTAATATTTTATCTGCGTATGCCATTTTTCCATAATTATGTCGGTGTCAAAAGATACCTGACGGTAAATCTGCGCAGTGTGTGTTAGCTCATTGAATTGTATAGGGAGCGATATTGACAGATATAAATGTGTTCTGTAACAGATATCTTACCGTATCTGCTTAATGTGTGACGGGCTTTAACGGCACCATTAATGAGACGAATTTATCTCCCGCCACGGCAGTAGGATCTTTCTGCAGACTTACTGTCTAATTCCCTGGCGACCGTTTGAAAAGAAAACCAGTCTTTCCTTATACCTAATTGATAGAAACCGTATACTTAGTCCCCGGCACCTAACATAACAAAATTTTAAGTAGTGGAGGTATCTTTTTCCGTGGTAAAGCGGTGCACGAACTTACCGCCACTGCCCACTTACTTGCTAAGTTAAATGTTAGATTGCGGAATTACCCACTCAAACTAGTAGACAAGCAATTTTTGAAACTAAAAAATAAAATCTCAACTACTTAAGCGTGTCAGATACTAAACAGATACGATAAGATATCTGTATTCGAAAGGATATCTGTCAATATCGCTCCCTACACAATACAATGAGCAACACACACAGCGCAAGTAACTTATATTTTACCATTTTTGTCATTTGTAATTACATAATACAGCACGCCTGTATTCCCAAAGGCATAGAATACTCGTTCCTACACAAAATGCTACGTGATCGAAACCATTACTATTTCTCGTTTTGTAGCCATTTCTAGCATATTTTAAATTTAAAAACCAATAAAAAGGGCATTTCTTCCGTGGATGTCGTAAGAGGCGACTAAGGATATCCTTAAGGTACATTTTAGGCAATAGGCTAGCAACCTGTCACTATTGTACCTGCCACCTTGAAACCAAAAAATATATGTATGCTAGAAGTGGCCACGAAACGTGAAATAGTCATCGTTTTATCTATGTAGCGTTTTGTGTACTCTGCCTACTCCTACTCGGAATACAGGCGTGATGTATGTATGTAAATAAACCGGCCAAGTGCGAGTCGGACTCGCGCACGAAGGGTTCCGTACCAAAAACTGCAAAAAATTAGAATTTTTGTATTGGAGCCCCCCTTAAATACTAATTTTATTTTAATTTAATTATTTCTTTTTAAAGTAGATATTTAATTAAATATTCTGTGAGCATTTCAAGTATTTAGCTGTTACAGTTATTTAAATAGACACAAAACAGCAAAAAAAAAAAACGTTTTTTCTATGGGAGTCCCCCTTAATTATTATTATTATTTTAATTTTAGTATTTGTTGTTAAATACATCATCTGTGAAAATTTCAACTCTCTAGCTGTTACGGTTCGTGAGATACAGCCTGGTGACAGACGGACAGACAGATAGACGGACAGACAGACAGCGAAGTCTCAGTAATAGGGTCCCGTTTTTACCCTTTGGGTACGGAACCCTAAAAAGGCATTATAGTGTCAGGTCGTTAGCCTGTTGCCAAAAACCTATCTAAGACTAAATCGAGAGGTGGCATGCGAATCCGACACCACACAAAACATCAAATGAAGAAAAAAGTAAGATTATATCCTTAGCTGTATCTACAATGGTATCAAATGAAAGTTATAGATTGTATTTTTAACTAAGTATATTGACATTGGTGCATCATCATGATTAAAAGGTTATTGTTAGGGCTTGGATACACTCAGCGTTTTTCAGGCTCCGTCATCTCTTCAGCGCCTGGCTGGGCAGCTCAGGGCCGCCGCCAGCACGGCCAACCAGATGACTGTCAACCAGATAAAGATGCTCGACAATCGCTAGTGTGCTATGAGTATGACTCTAAAATTGTGGTGATTTGTAAGAGTGTACGTATATCTATGTTTTGGAACGTTTGTCTTGAAAGCAAACACATACGGGCAGATACATACAGATACTTAATATAACTTATAATTATAATTATAACAAACGAAATTATTATGGTTTTAGGATTCGGAACAAAAATGATAAATGATCATAAATGAATCCTTACCTATGGCGTCACAATTAAGTCCATTTGTTCGTGACAGAGGTGACTATTTTTGGTATTACATTTGCTAATTACTGGGAAATTAAGATTTAAATTTTGAAATACATGTATTATTTTGAACTTCAAATAGAACTGATATACCGTAAATAAGCTATGTCCACACCAGTGCGCTTTCGCGTTCACCTTGCGTCTTCCTCTGATGCATGCCCGTGCAACCACCAACCACAGCGCATGCCGCCAGCACGTCTTCATTGAGGACGGATCTAGTGTCAGCGCATGCGCTGTGGTTGCACGGCTCAGAGGAAGACGCAAAGTGAACGTGAAAGCGCACTGGTGTAGACATAGCTATACAGATCCCATTACCACTATGTGATACCAGCAGGTTTCTGAGATTTGTGGAGGACGTAAGGCTGCATTGGAAACAACACGCACAAAAGCTATGTGAAAGACTGTGTGGTGTTGTTTCGTACTGAGGAAACTTAAACCACTCGTCTCTGGGAAGGCACTGGTGGACATTCCACGTCATCTTTCAATAATTCTTGTCATACGGGAATATCTTGTGGGGGAACTCAACAGACGATCTTCTACTTATTTTTATGTGTATGTAAGATACTTGTGATAGGTTAGGGATTTAGGAACGGTCTATGGACTAAAGGACTTGAATAGGGACTTAGGGACCTGTGTGAACTTATGTCATATCTTCTCCTCTCTTAGTCAAATAACTACCATTTCGCCTGTAGGTCCCATAGTCTCTTGACTAAATCGAAGAGTATCTTCCTGTGACTCAGTAATTGTACTAGTTCAGCCTAGCAGCAGCTGTACAACCCTGTAGTATAGGGTAGAATCAGTCTTGGAAATTTACAGTTCAATTTAAGTTGAGCTCTCGATGATATGGTCGCTCATTAGTACCTGTCTGTTAAACTTCGTAGTTAGGTACTTACTTTAACAGTAAATTTTATCTAAGATGAATAGCAATAAGCAAATTCTACGCAGAGTTGCGGGACTTGCGGGCAACAACGAGGTATCAACAAAATTTACATTTCGGCAAGGTAATGTCACTTCAACATCCATGTACGCAACTGTCACCAGAGAGCAACACCTTGGCCCTCGGGGCGCCGGCGCATCCCTGCGCTCTCTCCGGCGAAGGCCGGTGGGGAGCGCCCGGACCCCACCCGCGGCGATGGCGCTGCACGCGCGCCAGCCAGCCGCAGTGTTCCGCCGCCCGCCATGTCGCCCGCACAACTCCGCTCGCTCGCCCTCGCGCTCGCGCTCGCCCTCGTCGTCGACGCCGCCGCGCCGCGCGTCCGACGACAGCTTGCAGACGACGACAGCCTGCAGCCTCTCGATGTAAGGACTATAACCTACTCCAAATCTCCAACGGTAACTTAACTCGCTCGCGATCCGACTTGCCAGATCAATGCGACCCTTGAACAGCGGTTCCCGTCGATTTGAAGCAGTACCAACTGTCAAAACAAGTGCAAATCTGATTGCGAGGGTGTTACATGAAACCTGCAGCAACAAGCGACTATCAGAAACGGAAAATTGACCTTTCTTATCTACTCGTAAATATTTACGTAACTTTTAAAGTAACTTTTCAAACATACAATAACGAGGGTGTTATTCAATAAAAGTTCTAAAGTGTGCGGCTGCTGCGGGGGGTAGATTTAGTGTGATTCGACACTTCAACCCTAACGCAGCTGAAGGGATAATCTTTAGGGATAATCTCCTACCTACTGCTAAAGTTTCATGCGTGAGTTAAGTAGTTCAGTTCCGTTTCTGATAGTCTGTTTTCATTCATCTCACACATTCATCATGCGAAGTGGAGACGTGCGGCTAACAACTCATCTTCAAGTTACATTATGTGGTGCGATTGGTTAAGAAGCTTGAGCAACCGCGCGGCTGCTTCCGGGTGCTCAGGCGATGCGGTGTTTTATTTACGAAGCTATAATTAACGAAGGTGACTCCGCATGGGCCGTGAGTTGCAGAGGCTGGGGCATTCGGGGCTTTAGCTCCGACCAGCGTGGTTTGACAATATCGCAGCGCTTGCGCCGACGGCGCCGCGCGAGGCAAAACATGTCAAGTGGGTCGCGCATGTGTGTCACGGAGCGCCGGGCCTTGGGCCACCACGCTGCCGCAAACCATTACGCGAACAAACACAAGCCTGAACTCTGCACTATTACGTAAAATGCATTCTCGCTCCGCGTGCATCGGCACCTTTCACTGACTAATGTTGCATTGATAAATACTGAATTAGTTCGTACTGCATCGGTTTAGTTAGAATTACTCAGATCACAACATAGTTTGTATTGAGGGTTAATCCGCTCGCTGCGCGCGCGGCGGCGCGGGCGGCGTTTCGCAACGCGTTATGTATTCATTACGCGGCGCGGACCGCGCTCTCTTACTATACAGGCATAACAAACATATTCCATCGAACTATGGAACGAAAATTTTAAATATTTTGAGCCCCAAAATCGTTTCACAATTTTTGATAAAAAATACTATTAAAGAAAATGTACTTGAGGAGTACAGAGTATTTTTAACAGTAAAACTAACCCTGGGTGATGCTAAACACCAACACCTGTAGTATAAACATCGATCGTTCATGAATTTTGTGAGTAAGGTAAAAGTACCAATGCTCGACGCCTTAATAGATGACACCCATCATTACAATGACATAAGGTTGCAAGTGTCAAGTATTGGGTCAGTGTCGAGCACAGGGACGTTTACCTTACTTAGACATAAATAAAACACCATAAAACTAGTAATCGCAATGTGTTTTATGGTTTTCGATCTCTTCTACCGAACTCGGTGAATAGCAAAATTGGCATGTAATTTGCAACAACGCACACCTGTCGCACGCACATACATACACACGCACACAGCGCCGCGCGGCCCACTTCGCTCCCTCTCGCTGCGCCCGCGCCGCCCTTCACTGGCCCTGAGGGAAGCTGAGGATCGTTGACTAAGGTTGTTCACGGCTGTCTCGACTTCGAAGTCTAGATAGACCTTCAATCCTTCGACATGGAGGATTCACACAGATGGGGGATACACAGTAACCAAACATAAAATAAAATATACTTCGTGACTGAAACAGCTGTGAATGCAACGTTGGCCCGCTGCACTTATTATTATCACCCTTGGCAGCTCCATTTCGGGATGGTGTCCTCATTGTTTACATTGTCATTCAATTGGATTGGCTTTTATACATCCACATACTTGTATATTTTACCGATTACTAACCGATTGTATAAATGTGTACTTATTTAAGAAGCTTCAAGGTCTCGCTTGATAACTAGTACAATAAGTAAATGACTGTGAACACTTCTTTCTGCGCGCGTTGTTGACGGCGCGCTGTATTTGTGTCCCGACTCCTGCGCAGCGCCGCCGCGCGCCGAGTATCGTTGAATGTCACTTCATTACCATTAAGAGGAAATGGAGCGGTCATATTTTGTATGGAAACGTAGTCCCCTGATTCCTCGCTGGATATTACCCGTAGAACAATGATTTTTTACATCAACAATCTAATGATATATTAGCATGTTCCTATGTTTTCCTTTTTTTCTTTATTGAATTATTAAAAGAGATATTAACCTTCAAAAACATGAAAAATTGGTAAGTTTTTTCCGTTGTGTTCAAACCCCTAGAAACCAATTTTAACACAATTATATCAAAATATAAGAACATAGAAACTTAGTTATGACATTTTTTAAACATTTAGTGAAAAAACATATTTAATCGGTTAAGTTTTGGAGAAGAAATCAGGGGACTACGAAACGTTGTTTTTGAATAATTTTCATAGGTATTTTCGGTCCGAGCTGTAGTTGTTCTTATCGCACTCGACGTCGACTGGGCAGGTCACGGCGCGACAGCAATAGATTTAGCAAATACCTATTTTTCAATTCCTTCGACCGGCATATTTCCTCTTAATAATTGCTACTTACTAACGACCTCTATATTACCTCTATATTACCTACCTACATCGAAACTGGTAACATACAGATTTTGGCACTTTACTGCTATGTTTTCCTTCAAAATTTTATTTCTTTTCTATTTTACTTAAATTTAAAAAGGGTTGGTCAATTGGATAACTTGTCTTCTACAAACTGTGACGCAAATTATTTGCAAACTAATATCATTCAAATATTGTGTACAAAATTGGCAAAATCCTTATTGATCTACGTAAGCAGTACCATTTGTACCAAGAGTTTGTAATGCCCGTACTTGGTAACGACCGCGTAACAGTTCTGTTTGGGGGATTTTATTGCCACAAGTGACCGCTAATGGCGCCGTAAAATTATATATATTACTTTATCTAAATATATGCCGTCGCGACCAAGTACGTTCACTGCAGACTCATATTATTAGTGGTGCAGTGTCAGTTAGTATGCGGCTGCCGACCCGCGGCTCAATGCCAGGCGGCGCGGGCGCTCGAATCTAAAACCAAATAATTACGACAATCTCCATATCATTGACATGATTGGATCGAGTTGGCGCCGACACGCCATAACTCGACAGTGCTTAAAATTTTGTGGTTCGCCGCTCGGAACGCAACGTCGAAAATAAACTATTCAAGTCGTAGTAGGTACTTAATCTACCTAATTACAAAATTAAATAATTTGAATAAATAATGAAACAGAACTAGGTACTAAATTGTAGGCCTACATATTTTAAACGCAAATCGAAAAATGTTAAGAGGAATCAGTTTGCATGTTGCTAATTGTTACATTTATGCAATTGCTATCACTATCCCCCGATTTATTTTTCTAATTGTAACGCATCCCCCCGATTTGACTGATCATAATTCATGACGTTTCGTGCAATTCTTGGTTTCCGAGTTCGTTGGTTCTGCAGCCGGCGCCCTTCACCGGCGCGCGCGCAGCCGGAGGGCGCGCGCAAAAAATAAGCCGTCCCTTACATAAGCCGCGACCTTGCCCGCAAGCCGTAAAAGTTGTCTTCCGACAAACTACTTTCGGTCCTACGCCGCTTAGGGCCGACCTGTAGGCTTAGCACATTAACACGTGCCAGACGACACGCTCGCGGGATAGACCACCTGTCTCTTTCGGTCGTCGTCTCTAGTTAGACAGTGACAGGTATTGTCTATCTCGCGCTCATCTCTACTCGCGCCTTGTTGTGCTATGCCAGCTGATAAAGGGGCAAAGGATCGTAGCGGCGCTTGCGCAATGCGTGGAGCTTTTTGCGGCGCGCGCCGGTTCCCAGCGGCGGGG